>JAMKCH010011631.1:0-28223 GCA_023653785.1 Ophioderma brevispina
ACTTAGCCTAATTCAAATAAACTTCAAAGCTGGTGAAACTTAAAACTAGGCATTCTTTTGTTATACGATTTGTTATAAATTCACCGATAGTCGTAGAAAACACGCAAAATATCGAAAAATTTATGCAAATTGGCAATATTATGCAAAATACTTAATGATGGCAACCTTTTATGTAATGATGTGAAGTCTCCACTGTACGGTTACTCTAACGAAACTTTCAAATTTGGTGAAAATTGAACAAGGCATTGATTTTTTATGCCAATTTGAATAGCGGTTTATAAAATCAAAGGGGCAACATAGGATACCTCATTGTTAATAAGGTCAAAAAAGCCTCATAAGTAAATGTTTGTGAAGGTCACGTTGAAACTAAGCTGAAAATGTAACATGACCTCATTGAAGTATGCTATTCAATAAAACCAAAACTACATTTTAGGTTACAAGCACACACTCATTTGTTTCTGAAGTCAAGGGTCACTATCAAGGGCAAAGGTCATGTAAACATTATCATTGACCACAAAACAAAACGGCAACTCTCAAAATCCACCCCATCAGCTGGTTTGCCAAAGCAGTGCCTCAATAAACAAATCCCACTCCTAATAAAATGTGAAATAAAACCATATCCAATTCTTATAAGTGCAACATAAGATTAATAAACAACCAAGTAATTTCTTAGTATAGTTTCATATGTGTACACAATTAAACCATTTCTTGTATTATTTGGCTACAAAAATAAAAGTTTCCTAATTTCCTTATATTTCCCGTATAATACACTAATTTGGTTATTGGCTCCTATACAAAATTGCAACTTCCACCAACACTCTAAACTGTTCATACTATTTCTTGTATTTCAATATATATTCTATTTTATATTACTGATTTCAAACACTTTTGTAATAAAAAAATTGCAATAAAAACTTAGCGAATTAATCTGATATGTGTCTACCGTTTCTTTCTTACAAAAGTATTTCCCAACCACATAGAACCACCCATAACAAGACTCACGGCCTTGGGGCGCCCCTTCCTTTTTAAAGGCATTTTATTTATGAGAAATTTCTAAATTTACTATAGGAGCAAATACTTAATTTCCGCCTAAGTTTTATATCGAAATTAAGCAAACGGAAATCGCCTTTTGTTTCACTTCAAGGCATTTCTTTAGCCAACTACAGCGTAAGAAAGTATACGAAATCACTACAGATGACTAATATGATACAATGGATGCCCCAAAATCTGGAAAATGTTTTAGTCTAATCAAGATAAAAATTTTGTGATCACACATCAAAAAATCGAAAGACCAACTCATGGAAAGACCCATATACAAGTTATTTTTTATCACAAAACACGTTATAGATAAAAAAATATTCTCCAAAACCCAAATCGCGGCAATCGGGCCTGTGAATGGTTTCCCGTCAACTTACTAGATTTTTGTTAATATTTATGGGGTATTACCCAAGTACACATGATAATATTTTAGTGTGTCAAAATGATAGCCTTTCACTGTTAAACACAGACAATTGTTGCCAAATGGCAGGAAGGTAAATTGGAAAAGGTGTTAAAAAGCAAAAAGGTTTCGTCCTCATTATATGTCCCTGCAAGGCTACAACAAATCTAAATCCGCAGTAGATTTTTGGCGATTTATCCATCATCTAGCAGTGGTTATAGCACCACAACCTGGCTGCCGTATTATCACAAATATACATCCTGGGTGGACGACTTTCTTCACTTTTCTTGCATGGCAAGTCTTTAAAATGTCTGAAAATGTCGCTAGTTAATATTAAGAAATTGCTGAAATTTCATGATTGACATGTTCGACTGGATGTTTTCTCAACTAAGTGGGCATTTTGAACAGCTGATTTTGAGGGAAATATTACTACTCCGCGGTCATCAATTTCATATCGATTTGCAAATTACGGTGGTAGGCTTTGGCGACTATAGAGAATCTTGTGGTGCTGGTGCCTGGTCTGACACGGGGCGAGTTTGGTGATTCGGAACTAAACACATTTCTGGTCATCATATGTTCAAAATTTGGTTATTTGGTGATTTTATGTTGTCCTTTGGGTTGATGTTGTTGTATTTTCCTCTGTGAGAGTTTTAAATGTGAAAGAAACATGCTCAAGTTGCCATTTTCCCATAGACTCCTGTGTATAGGTTAGTTAGGGTTGTGTAACCAGTGGGCCGCATACTTAATGATTGGTCATCACGTAGAACCTCACTTCAATACCTCCACTGACCGCAGGTTACTTATCTCTGGGGATCAGTGTCTGGTCAAGTTTCAATTTTTTTTTATATGTGGTGATCACAAAATTGTTTATCTTGATTAGAATAAAACAGTTTTCATGTGTCCTGTAATTAATGGTTGATGAGGGTGTTAAATTCTACCATGAGGCAAAAGACGTTAACCTAAGATGGCATATTCGCCTATCCCCTAAAACCTTTGAAATTAACGACACATATAATTGTACATCCTCCGCGTACATATGGTAGTTTAAATCATGGAAACGTAGTACGGAAGAGACGTACTGCGAATGTATTGTAAAATCTCTACGACCAATTATTGATCCTTGTGGAAACCCACACTCAATTTTGTTTGGACAGATTACTACCAACAGCGTGAACAGACACTCTAAAGCGGCAACCACTTATGTATGAGTGAAGGGCTGTGACTTTGATACCAGAATGTCATGGTTAATGGTATCAAAAGCAGCAGAAAGGTAAAGAATAACTAAAAAGGTAGCGTTATTATCATCAAGTGCTAAATCGATATCGTTCTTAACTCTGAGCAATGCCGTTTCAGTACTATGGTGCTTACTTTTGTATAACAGATTGGAATTTTTTCATCAAGTTGTTGTCTGAAATTTTGTGTACGCTGCCAAGCATAAGATCATCTTACTTAATATTATAAGCAACATAACCTCTGGATTGCATTTGGTCTTTAAAGGAGGATGGCCCGATTTAAGTATATGAAATTTTCATCTTGATAGATTGGCCTTCACCCCAAAAGTCCATCTGCAAAGTTTCGCGCCGATATTTCAAGCCGTTTTGATGTAAGAGCTAAAAACGTGATTTTATAAGCCCCATAGAGTACTGTGTAAAATTAATATTGGTCGACCAAACCGGGGCATATTTACGCTCATAACATCCAAACCAAACATCCTTTGGCTCTAAGATTTCACAGGGTAAATGAGAAAAATAGTAGCTTTCTTCTGATACCAAAATTTTGGTCACTTCCGGTAAAATCTGGACTTCTGGGGACGAGGCTATTAGCGATCGGGCAGGCGATCGGGCCATGGACCTTTAAAATCGTACTTACCAAGTCGAGGGTATTAAGATTGGTGAGATATGGCTGTGCTTTTATTTTGTCGTCCTGTCTATCTCGACTTCTCTTGTAAAGGAGATAACACAACGCTATCAGAACGACTATCAAAATTAGCACAACCACGCCGATAACAATACCACTTATTTCACCCACGGATAAGCCTGAAATAGAAAGTTTGTATAAATAAAGAATACAATTTTATTAAATAAAATGTATTCCATTATTTTTGTAGCACTTAGTGAGCAAGGTCTTTCACACTTCCCGTTGGTGACAAGGAGGTACATCCCATAAGAAATTCTAATGAAACTGATACCACATATGAAGGGCTTTAACATACTTTCTTCAAATTAAAGGCAAATCATTGTTTTGAGAAGCGGCAGATTAGGACAAAATTGATTTAAAATAGAAACGTCCCGTTTTCTACACAATGTTTTTTTTTAATTCGTTAAAAGATCAATCTTTAAATGTTACTATTATATACAATTACTCTGTTTTAATAGAGGTCACTAATTGCGAAAGATCTCCCCATAGGTTTGTACAATAGTAAGTAACTGCATCTAAATCAAATCATTTGGCATTAACATATAAAAGGTTAATTAAAAGGTTAAAAGGGGTTAAAACAAGAATAGTTTTGACGATTTCATTTCATTCAGTACAAATACATAAAAAATATGAGAAAATAGCATTAATAATATCTATAAAGTACATAATAACAGGAAAAACTGTAAAAGGTGGGTTTGTAGAGCATGAACCGTATGAGTACCAAGGATAGCCCAAAAAGCTTTTAATACAAAGGCTTAATTCCACTGGGGTTCATATGCGACCAATTGACTCGCTTGAACGATGTGAAATTGATGTCTAGCGTGCAAACACGGTATTCACACACGAAGAACCTAAACCTCTCTTTGTATTAAAGGGGGATGGCCCGATTTAAGGATATGAAGTTTTCATCTTGATAGATTGGCCTTCTCCCCAAAACCCCATCTGTAACGTTTCGCGCCAATATTTCAATCCGTTTTGATGCGAGAGCTAAAAACGTGATTTTGCAAGCCTGGGTTTGTAAGCCCGGGTTTGTAAGCCCCATAGAGTACTGTGTAAAATTAATATTGGTCGACCAAAATGGGGCACATTTTTGCTCATAACCTCCAAACCTAACATCCTTTGGCTCTAAGATTTCACAGGGTGAATGAGAAAAATAGTAGCTTTCTTCTGATGCCGAAATGTTGACCACTTCCGGTAAAATCTGGAGCTTCTGGGGACGAGACTATTAGCGATCGGGCCATGGACCTTTAATTGAGCGTGTTAAATAAAATTTACCTGAATTACTGAGCTACTTATAGTACACAAGATCAAACATATCTAGTAACTGAACTTGGAAAAAAGAATAATCTTGTTTGGAATAGCATTGATGAAGACTTGCAACAGTCCAGTGAAGCAGAAAAATGAAAACTTACCCTCACTTGTCTCACATTGGGGGCCAGTATAGGCTCCTGCACACCTGCAAAAATAATTCACTGTATATTATTAAAGAAGAACAGTAGTACAGAAATATTTCAGTCTGAACTAAGAACCTTGCAATCGCAACAATGTTATAGGATTTTAATACTCACCTGCAAGTACTCCTCTTTGCGGTAACATCAGGGACACAGGTACCGCCATTCTTGCAGTAACCAGTAGGACATAGAGCTGAAAGAAAGACACGACATATTATTGTGTGTTAAATTTGCAGATAGAAGATTAAGATTTTAGAACATAAGAACCAATTGGACAGTAGCTCAGCAGATGTTTAAAAGAAGATCAGTCTATTACAGTGAACAAGCGCCAAAGTATAGCATCTGAGAACTAGGGGAGGAGGTTTAGAGAGATTGACCCCAAGTGACCTATGAACCAAATTCTATGAACATCATATTTAGAGTTGACTAAAATTGTGTTTGGAAGAAGAAAGAGCGAGCACAAAGACAACATATCGCTGTATTGCACACGACGTGGTGGATGAATATATAGTGCTGCAGCACCAACCAGTTAAGGAAGGAAAAGGGTACCAGGGCCGGAATAATAACATTTTGTCATCATAGCTAAAATTAACCGTAGGGATGTGGAGTTCATGAAAATAGGTGATGACAAAATTAAAAGTGGTGGCAATTTGCATACGACGCCATTTTCCAAAGTGGCAGCCATCTTAAAAGCAGAAACACCTAAGAAGACAGCTTTGGTCTTACATATGTTTTTTCTTGCTACAGGAGTTCAGTAAAACTATTCCCAAATCTATAAAATGTTGCATGTACCGATAATTTCCAAGATGGCTGACATCTTATTGACGCCAACCTGACATCCGGGCCTGACATCTTTTATAATATAGCCTAGGAAGATGATTGTGGTGTCAAATTAAAGATTTTCAGGGTCAACGAGTTCAATAAAACTATTTTCAAAACTATCAGATGAATATAGAAGTAATGGAAGTTTTCATACGCCACTATTTTTCAAAATGGTCGACATATAAAAGGCAAAAATCCTTTATACCTCTGGCTATACAGCACCTAGGATGACGGTTTTGATGACAAAGTGTATATTTTTTAGGTCAAGGATTTCAACAGCAATATTTTCAAACTGTCAAGTGAGTAGCGAGTCATTTTATTTATGGATCACCAATGCAACACCCAAAGTATGACACCTTGACCACTCTATATGTATTCATCTGGAATTGCCTGGGAATGTTTATGTTTAGCCTGTAATACTTAGCCTTTAGCCTGTAATACTGTAATAATAGAAACTATTATTTGTTTCTTTCAGATATGTCAAGAGTAAAATGGCCGCGAATTTCAAACACTTAAATGACCATGGTCACGTGTATGGCAAGCCATAAAGGCCATAACGTATTGCCGCAACACGTTGCGACAAAGTAGCAACGCGTTGCGACATTTCGGCAACGCGTTGCGGTGTCGGCCAATTAGAATGATCAATTTCTGTGACGTATTTCAAAAAATAGACCGACAACGCGTTGCAAAGTATATAGCAACGCGTTGTGGAAACTCACAACGCGTTGCAAGCTTTCACAACACGTTGCGAGCTTCACAACGCGTTGCGAGCTTTACAACGCGTTGCGAAGGTCCACTTGCCATAAGGGTCATAACGTATTGCCGCAACGCGTTGTGGAAAGTAGCAACGCGTTGCGACATTTCGGCAACGCGTTGCGGCGTCGACCAATCAAAATCATGCATTTCTGTGACGTATTTCAAAAAATAATCCACAACGCGTTGCGGCAATTATACGTTATGACCCTTATGGCTTTCACAACGCGTTGCAAGCCATCACAACGCGTTGCGAGCTTCACAACGCGTTGTAACCTTCACAACGCGTTGTGAATGCAATAAGGGCCATAACGTATTGCCGCAACGCGTTGTGAAGATTTGCAACGCGTTGTGAAGGTCGCATCGCGTTGTGAGATTTATATTTTTGAAATACGTCACAGAAATTGATGATTTTATTGGCCGACACCGCAACGCGTTGGCCGAAATTTTCACACGCGTTGCGAAATGTCGCAACGCGTTGTGACTGTTCTCACAACGCGTTGGCGCAATACGTAGACCCTTTGCTTGTGGACCTTAGCAACGCTTTGTGACGCTTGCATCGCGTTGTGAAGCTCGCACGCGTTTGCAAAGTATCTAGCAATGCGTTGTGGGTCTCTTTTTTAAATATCGTCCATAATTCATGATTTGATTGGCCGACGCGCAACGCGTTGCCGAAATGTCG
This sequence comes from Ophioderma brevispina, assembly GCA_023653785.1. Lineage (NCBI taxonomy): Eukaryota > Metazoa > Echinodermata > Ophiuroidea > Amphilepidida > Ophiodermatidae > Ophioderma > Ophioderma brevispina. Next base: position 7,064 of record JAMKCH010011631.1, read on the forward strand.
CAACGGGCGTTGCGTCAATACGTTCAATGGCCTTATGGCTTGCGATACACGTGTACATCTGTTGTATCGTTTTTTGGTTTTCGTTCACAGGGACCTAAAGCGTAGTTCGGAGGTCCCAAGAGGAGTTAGTGAGGATTTTGAGTTGGTATTATTATTAAGCATCTGGGTTAATATTTTATCACTTTGCTACATTCATCCTGACATTGCAGTAACTCTAACCCACTTTATTACTTGTATTAACAATATTGGGCTATCTTGGGAAACAGTGACTATCCAATAACTCACTTTTGTATTCATCTTACAGTTTCGAAAATAGTTTTATCGAACTCCTGTGAACCCAGAAAACATTTTATTTTGACAATAAGAAATATAACGGTTTTCTTAGATGAGATGCCGGCCATCTTGAAAAATAGCCTTGTATAATGACGTAGACAATTTCTGGCAATTTTATGAACCTCTTAACATAACAACATAACATTTCGACACTATTCGCTAGTAGCCCTATTACCTTTAAAATGCAGCCATGTTAGAAAATGTTGTTTTGTGCAAATGGCCACACTTTTATTTTGTCATCACGTGTTTTCGTGAAGTACACAACCAATGATCAATTTTGTCTAGATGGCAATGTTATTATTTCGGCCCTCTGGGTGGTAGAAATCCAAGGCCCTTTTTCACCTGATGCTGCAGCACTATGATAGATAGATTACAAGCTGACAGATAGATTTAGATAAGACAGATACAAGAAAGACAATAGAGATAAATAAGATAGATACCTCCAATGTTCTAATAGTCAACATTGACTTAATATTTCACATATCAAACATACCTGTCGTGAAGGTAACGCTGGTGACGGATTAAGTGACGAGCACACGAGGAATGACTCTGAGCAGTCCGGTTGTGCTGTATGTCGTATAATCCGCACTATCTTGTCTTCAGGCAGTCGTTGGGGAATTTGATGCCACCTTTTACGTGTATTCGATATTGATACTTCCTTGAACTTTGCTAAACCAAAGGTATATCGAGAACGCCTGGTGGAGCGGAAAGAGCTTCGTGACCTAGTTGAAAGAAACTCATAATGTCTTAGAAGGCAATTTTTTGAAAATAGTTATACAACTCAATTAATTTCTACTTCTCTGATCCCATAAAGAGTTATCCGATTTTGATTAAACTAGTCTCTATTGTTGTATTGACATATCCTATAACATAAAAAGCATATTTTCTCTGCCTTTGACATTCTAGATGGAAATAGATGGTACGCCGTTAATGACCCACAGGAAATGTAGACCATTTGTTTTTACATTGACTCTATCACATGACCAATGAGAATTGAGTGCAGGCATTATATCCCTGGTCCTTTGGGACTAGACTATAAAGAAACGAACTTCGCCATGTGGTTTTTTCCCCTGGAGGCTGCCATGTTGACCGCGGGCGGCGCCTTGTTGACCGCCATGTTGGAACGTGTAACCGTCTTGATTCAGGTGACCCCCTTCCCATCGTTCTTGCGATGCTTGGGTTTAATTTATTCCACATTGTTCAAACTGCTGATAGATGATAAAGTTTCACATTGAAATGCAATAAAATGTGTTTAAACAGTAGTTAATGCGTATTGAATTCCGGTGGGTGAGAAAGAAGTAAATACGGTAAATTTAATTGAAAATGGGGGGATTCCCTTCGTCCCAGGTACACGTATTCTTATTCATGTTTCGTGGCTTAAATATGGACATTGCTCCAGTGAGTTTTTGCCTTTTTGATAATTCCTATGTAAATATTTATTTCTGTGGATAAAAAAGAGAACAACAGGAGACCTACGAGAAAATATTAAAGATTGATTATATATGTATTTTAATTCATTAAATGTCATAATGCTCATAACGTATTATTTTGACGCAATAATCGGTGACCTTTCGTGCAGACGTCTTATTCCGTGTTTCTGGTAAGTGGTTGACCTCGCTGATATCGCTGTGCCCTATACACTTTTTGCACTGTATATAACCATCGATTTCTAACTATCTTCAAAGCGCTATGATCGGCAAGGTCCCAGTCTAAGTCCGAACATGGTGGGACTGGTATACACTAATACTACAATCAAATATTGGCGGCAATCAACAACCTTTTCACGATTAACTGTGTTACGCAAATTTCCATTTCATTGGTCAATATGTGACCATAAAAGTCCTGATAAAATACATAAATGCTGAAGTCCAGTGAATCCAAAAACAAAGTAATAAATTTTATTAATATCCTATCTGTCTGTCAATTACCGGTTCAGTGTATTGTGTACAGACCCCGGGTACAGACGCAGTTAACAGCAATTGTTTGTAAATTGAGGGCCTGGTATCTGACATAGGTCCCTGATTGTTACAACAAACCAACACACCACTGGCTATGTAATCTGTTAGAGTTTTAATACTATGGGGCCATAACTATTCGCAGGAATTGTTCGTAGGCCAACAAACGAAGTGACGGTAGGGGATGTTCCTGGTCATTGGAGCCGAGCTTCAGTTTGGTCATTTTTTACACTCAAATATCCGTCAAAATAAAGACAATAACAGAAAAACACCAGCAGGAAATTCAGGATAAAAAAAAAATTCAATTTTAATTGTTTATTTTTTATTTTTTAATTTCAGTTTTGCAATTGGAGCCGAGCTCATTTGTTTCATTTTTACTCAAATATCCGCAAAATAAAGACACTAAAACAGACACACCAGCCAGGAATAAAAAAAGCAATCTTATATTTATTTTTTATTTTTTTTATTTCAGGTTTTTTTTGCATAATATGCCCAAACTGAAGTTGTTACTCTATTTTTTACAAAAAATGGTGCATGCAACGTGAAATGCGGTGTATAAAATTGCGCAATTAGTCCTACAGTGGTTACTCTCACACACACTGTAAATATTACAGTGTAATTTACAGGCAAAATACTGTGAAATGATTAGAAAATTACAGGATCGTATTTCTTTCCCATCAGCGCCTCGCAAATCTGGATGAGGCGGACATTCCTAAAATGACCGTATCGTATAGCCAGCTATCATCTGCCACGTCATGTATTATGTAAAAGGGAGTTTTATTTGGTCATAATTTTACTCAAAAATATCAGAGAAAGACAAAATAATAAAATACAATAGATAAAAACAACAGCAGTGGTAAAAAGTAAAACACCTCAAAGTTGTAATTTTTAGGCATTAGGCCTAATGTTTTGATTTTTGCAACATGACTGCGAATTGTTTACAAGGTGAAATTAAAACACCGCATTTCGAACTTTTAAATCTTCCTTCATTCCAATTTTTAATATTGATTTCAATCTTGGGTTTAAATAGAGTATCATGACATACTATCGATTTGCCGTGGTCCTCAAGTTTTTGGGTTTGGTGGTATATAGACGGAAGCGTGAGAATCTGGAAGTATAGTAGGGCCCACATGTAGTGATTTTTTTTTGCCCGAAAAAAACGGCCCATAGCTTTACCATGCAGAGATTTCAAACGTATAACAAATTTTTGCCATGTTTTTCTTTTCTGTGGAATTTTGTTTTTGAAACATTTTGGCTTCAGATTGAAGAAGATTGATAAATTTTGAAATACACCCATTTTTTGGGGTGCTGAGATGTTCAAAAAGGGCCAGGGGGTTTGATCCACTTGTTAACCAAAAACAGGTCACTTTGTCGAGGTCCCCCCCCCCCCCACAAAACAAAACATCATGCGTACGGCCTTGCCTCAACCAAAGATAGGCATGTATATATTTACATTAGATCTATCATGATTATCTCATTACAGTTTGTTGTTTGAATTATTGCCACAGCTTATTTGCCAATAAATATTGTCCGCTTCATCACCCCCTTAAAGGCGGCCACATGGGCACGTAAGCCCAGTTTTTACTCTATAAGGAGCATTGCGGTTCGCAAAAGCGGCGGTCAGGGTGAAGTCAATGCTCGGTCAAATAAAATTCGTCTGATTGGAGGGCAACCGTAGCGTCCAAAACGGCTTCTCTTTTTGCCTCAAAATTTCCAGATTTTTGCCCAAATTTATTCCCAATGGAGGGCCCCCCCCCCCCCACCGTATTTTGAAGAGCCACACGATTGACTAAGTCACCTCGGAACCCTTTCCCTCCACCCCCGCTACGTAACTGCGGGGGTCTTTGGGAGTGGAGTTCTTTGGCTGGCTCATTGGCAAGTAATTTTCTCCTGGCTCATTATATGCTTGTTGGAGAAAAAAAATCATGATAAGCTCTTGACTTAACACATTTTGAAGCACTTGAGGCATAGTGAAACGTGGAATTTGGTAACAACTTAATAGGCACCCCCCCCCCCCTCGACACGAAATCCTGTGCCGGTGTCGCCACTGCCAGAGGAACACATACGGAACATGCAGAATGGGACCAGGAGCAAGGGTAGACCTACAGAATGCCACTGATGTCCCTCTCTAGCTCTGCGCATTCTTGCTCCTTTGCGGGGCACAAATCCCGGGGGCCACTCCCATCTTGGAAATTTGCTATTTTTTTTTTACAGAGGGTCTTTGGGTGACAATTTGGCAACATTTTCTAAAAATTATAGGTTCTGGGGGTTAAAGATTTCAAAATTGTCGAAAATGGGGGAGCCTTTGGATTGATGGGTTAATTTATCAATAATACAGGGCCATGGGGTGACAATGATGGCTGGGTGAAACAACCATAATAAATGCCTAAAAACGTCAACTAAATGGGAACACCCAAACAACACCCCCCTCACCCTTTTAACCCCCTTGGACTGTAGCAAAATCCCATCTAGGGGGGCCTATAGGTGCTGGCCTCTCGCGCCCTTAGATGATGGCCCAGTGGCGTAGGGCAAGCAGTTGTCTAAGGGAGCAAAAACGTTTCAGGGGAAATCATCCCGGTCAGGAGAAAATTCGCCCGACTGATTTTTCATGATTTCCCATCAATACCATTTCCTGATTGTACCTGGACTTCAGCTTTCTTCCCAAGAGAGCCTTCCCCCTGATTTCCCTTTTTGAACAAACCGTTGAGTTGCCCTTATCCTCCCATCCCAGATACGACACTGGTGGTTTCTTGGAGTTGCATGCAGTTCCTTTGGCTTGCACCTATAATTTTTTTGCATGTACTGTTCTACTGGCTTCATAGCTCAATGTTGAGATTGGGGACGTAAAACTAACTCGACAGCTCTTGACTTAACCCATTGAGGTCATACTAAGGCAATAAATAAATGAGAAAATTGGAGAAATATTGTATATCTTTGAAGCTTTTTTTTGCATTATAGAAGACTGGTCAACCGGATTTTAGAGTTGACCGCTCCCATTCAAATCAGGTAGCGGTTGCCCGCGGAAGCTCGGGCAACCGCTAGTATGAATAATTTGGGACGCATTTGAAAAGAATCAGAGCATTCTGATAAGGTTCCCCAGGATTACCTTGAAACTTTATTGCAATATAACTATTAAACTATCACCCACAGAAGGGCAAACGAGTCTTCTTTTTTTTAAATCTCTAGGACACTTGGTCCAAAAGGTTGTATAGATTTCAGTACAATTATACCTACTCTTAAATAGTGCCCCCTGTATATAAACCTTGCCCCCTCCCTCGCACATACAATGTTCCCCACTACTTATATACTTCTAGACTTTTGAGATGATATTCACACATCCTCACATTATAAGTATACCACACCAAAATCGTTCTGTTGCAATTATTTTGAGGTCGCACCATTATTTTATTGAATTTGAAAGCATAACGAAATACATAGCCGGACAGACAGATAAGGCATTTCTACGCAAGTTGACCTCAAAATGACCTCTAGATAACCTGTGACCTTGTGGGTCACTCGGAAATCCTAATAACAAACGTCAGACTGTCCTCTCCTACCTTATGCCAAATATCAGCCCCATATGTCAAAGCATAACGAAATGCCGTGTGTGACCTTTGACCTATGTGTGTGACCTTTGACCTCAGGACAAAAAAAGTTGTTTTTGCCCTAAATAAATATTGGAAAAGAAACATTTTTTGTTATCATACAATGGAGAACATGTAAAGAAATGAGGAAAGTTTTGTACAGGGGTCAAAAGTAAAACAGATCTAATTGTTTTGAAACCTACACCAACTTATTTATTTGGTCATGAGGATTTGCTGATTTTGCTCTGCATATTTGCTCTGCATTTGACATTTTAGTATGTAAATTAGATGGTAAGTATTAATAACCCCATAATGATAATTATGTAGATCATTGTTACATTTTGACCTCTAATTACGTGACCAAATGGTGAAATGAGTGCATGTATTATATTTTCTGGTCCTTTGGGACTATGAAGAATTTGGGAGCATTTTGAAAAGAATCGGAGCATTCTGAAAATATTACCCCAGGATGACCTTGACCCTTTATTGCGCTATAACTATTAAACTTTAACCCACAGAAGGGCAAACTATACCTTTTTCAATCCTTGGGATATGTCCAAATTGTTGGTATAAATTTCAGTACAATAATACCTACTTTATATTTCTCCCTGTACAAACCTTGCCTCGCTGCGAATGACTTTTGTTGTTAATCTCTCATCACCAAAATTGTCAAACCATTATTTTATTTAAATTTCTTGCAGCTTGTTGGCGGATGTGTGAATGTTACCGCCCAAGCCCATTACTACATAAACCTTACAGCATGGTTTTATCGTTGTTTTCGCCAAGTGACCCACAAATATAAAATGATCCTTAGACATCCAAAAACATCGTCAGGCATGTGGTTTGTTCAGAACGTTTACTGTCGCATTTTTCAATATGGCGTCCACATAGCGTGGGCCCGTGTACGTTTGTAGTTGATATGGTGAGTGTGAAGTTTTTAACACAGTAATAATGCACAGTTCTAATATTTTTTATAAATTACCTCGGTGGGACGCCAACTCGTTCGTTTTTATTTTGGAATCATCGAAAAAAGCCTGTTCGTGCCGATTCTAAATAAATTACCGGGATCAGCCCGGAGGCCTTGAATAAAACTTGATTTTGCCATGATTTTGCTAAACCGTACACAGTTACAAACTTGGTTAGTTACGCATAACTTTATTCTACACCTGGCTATGTTTTTTTTTTTTTTTTCGAGGTTCTTATTGGCCAGACCAAGAACTATAGAAAGCTGCGTACGCACGCTTATTGGTATACATTTATTGCTATTATGCTATAATTAGTATGCACAGCAATTATCGTACCAGTTGTACCACATACCAGCTTTATTCAAATAACATTTCACAATAATTAGGTTAAGCAGTGAGTGTTAAAATGGCATGACGTTATCAAAAGCTACATACTCTTGCATAGAGCAATCGAGTGCGATCTGAATTGTTAGCTTAAGCTTGTATTTATACCAATCTAGCACGGATCATCCAGTCTATACTATCCTGCATGCATGTCGCAAGCTCATTTGTGTCTACCACTCCTGCGTCCCTATTCAGGATGTCTACGTAAGTTTTTCGTTGTCCGCCCCTTGTCCGATGTCCATGTGTTGGTTCACAGAGAACGAGTCTACTGGTACACAGCTCATGGTGGCGGTAACAGTAGCCTGCGAGCTGCATCCTTCTTATTGCTATCTTGTCTCCAACCTTAGGCGTCCTCAGCATTCTGGTGTAACAGCCATTGAGAGACCTCTCCAGAACTGGGGTAATGACCATGCTTCACACCCATACAGTAATACTGATTCTACAGTTGCTGTGAAGAAGCTCAATTTTACTTCTCGGGACATATGGGATTTCCATATATGGTTCATCTTGTTTAGGGCTTTCCATGCAAGTGCCTTCCTGGTTTTGATATCGGCTTCTGTGGATTCTACCCATGATCCAAGGTATTTGAAGTCATCGACCTCCTTCATAACTGCCCCTGTAGCGGTTCTCAGTGATTCATGTTCAGGTATATTGCATGTCATTACCTCTGTCTTTTTGGCATTCAGGCAAAGCCCCATCTTATTGCATTCTGTTTCTACCCTCCAGAGTAATTGCTGAGCATGCTGAATCTGGTTACATAAGAGGCAAATGTCATCCGCAAAGTCCAAATCAGTAAGTGTGACAGCCGGGAATCTTCTGGACTTTCTTGGTGTTATTGTGAATCCAAGTTCGGTTTCCATGGTGCTTGTGGCACGCCTTAGGGCATAATTAAGTACGATAATAAAGAGAAATGATGCAAGTGTGTCTCCTTGCAATACTCCGGCCATGATATCGAATTCCTGCGTCTCTCAGTCCAGTGTTACAACCTTAGCTCTTGTGTTGGAATATGTATTTCCTATGGCATTAAGAAGATTTTGTGAGATACCATAGGGATTTGAGGAGTTTCATCATTTTGCTTCGGTGGATGGAGTCAAACGCTTTCTTGAAGTCAATAAACGTCAGAACCGCAGGCAAGTTGTTCCTCTTCACTTCTTCAAGGATACGTCTAAGGGCTAGGATTTGAGCTACAGTTGTTCGATTTGGCCTGAAGCCGTTCTGGTCTTCTCTTAGTTTGGGGTCTATGACATTCCTGATTCGGTTGAGAATCATGCGGTTGAAGAGCTTCGTAATAATACACGTCAGACTGATACCTCTGTAAGTTGTCAGTGTGGGATGGGTTTCCTTTTTGGGAACTGGGATGATATTAGAGAGTGACCATTGTTCAGGCGTGTTGTTCTCCATTAAAGCCCTGTTGCATATTTCGAGTACAATGTCATCTAATTCACAGTTCTTGAATACCTCTGGGGGATATTGTCCGGCTCGGGGCTTTTACCCTGTTTCAAAGACGACTTTGCCTTGGAGTATTCTTCCATTGTAAATGGGCCATCATCAATAACCATGTGTTTACTCTCTCTTCATGGCTTGCGCCTGCAACCTGCCCTTTGGATGTTTTCTTCCTGTGACCTCATTGATGACCTGCCATGCCTCGCCGTATTTGCCAGCGCCATGGGCATGCTGTACTCGATTGACTTTCTCTAGTATTTCCCTTTCTCTCAGTCTGTCGTAGGCATTGAAGAGAAGCTCCTTTGCTTGCTTCAGCAGCTCACCATCTTCATCTTATTCTGTTGAATTGTATTTTCGGCTAGCAGCCTCCATGTTCTCCCTTGCCTTAATCACATCTAATCAGGGTGTTTAGAGTGTGAATTTCTTTTGGCCTTCTCCCTCTTCGGAACACAGACCTCCATCCATTGCCTCATTGTTGGCATCTATGAATCTCTGATACCCCTTTGATAGATTCTCTCTTTCTTCCAAGACCTGGAAACGGTTGCGTACTTCCACAGTGTATTGTTGTTGTAGTTCAGGATACTCAGAGAATTTCTTCCAGTCATACTTTACTCGCTGAGAAGGTTTTGGTACTCGGAGACTTAGCCTGACTTTCATAGAAACTACTCTGTGGTCTGATCCCACTGTGCAGAAAGAGTTGTATGGTTCTGCATTTAGTACACTGTTGCGCCATTTACGCCTGACTAAGATGTAATCAATTTGACGCTTCATTCCTGTGCACCGATCTTGATATCTCCATCTTTTCCAGATTTATACCAAATCTTGCTTTCAAATCATAATCTGTACATGATATTCGCAATTTGATATCAAAATTACGACAAAGTGGCCTAGCTATGTGGTACTGTGATACAAACAACAAAACGTCAGAGTCAACAGAAATGTTGGAAATAAGCTCCTTTTCTATAGCACCTTGGAAAAAAAAGCTATTATCACGAAATACACATTTAGGAATTTCTACAAAATCGTACCTTATTCCGCGTGTCTCTGTGGATGCTAGAACACTCTGTTACTACCCAAGTCAAAATTCAAGTTGAAAAGTTGTTCCATTTCCGTGACGGAACTAACTGGTTTCAACTTTTTTCAACTGTTTGTAACTGGTCTTAACTGAATTCAACTGGTCACTACAAAACCTAGTTGAAAATTGTTCCATTTTCCGTCACGGAATCAATTTTTTTAACTGGATTCAACTGGGTTTTAAACTGGGATCAACTGGATTCCAACTGAATCCATTTGAAACCAGTGGGATCAACTGGAATTTTGACCTGGGTAAGGACTCCCAGTTCACCGGTTTAGTTTGCTGTGTTAAACAATCCCGAAACAATCCCGCTAATGAACAATGAAGCAGTTATTCTAAAAAATGAAATAACCATACCAGCGGTTCAATCTTCTCAAGAAACGCGTTTCTTTCAGGTGAACCTTCTATATTGAGCTCTTCACTAAACTCAGCCGGGGTACCATCTATGGATGTTACTGAAATCTGTCCAGCTATTGCGGATGTTTCAATAACATCTTCGCCTGTCACGCTACTTTCTGCTGCAAAATTGGTTTGGGACATACGAAATTTTACAAAACTTTCAACAATTAAAACTAATTGAATAATAATAAAAACTGATATTATGGTAAAAGATAACATTTTGTGTCCTTTGTGTTAATTCCAACAATTTTCTAACAAACCGTGTTTTTGCATATAGTATACATAATGCTTGTCCACAAACTAATTACTGTGTGAAATAGCTAAGCTCAAATCGATGTCATTCATATAGAAATCACAACTTTGAAAATTAAATTCAGGATCCGGGAATTTTTAATATCACATAGTATCCTATAGTACTGTTTTACTTCATTTAAAGTTTTACAACATCATAACGAAAAATCAGATTCATTTGAAACTTTGGAATTCTGTTCGAGAAAAATCACGCTTAAACGTACTAGTTGCGAGTGTTTTCTTCAATAAATAGTTGAGATTTCCCCTACCTGTTTGACATCGAGTTCCAATGTACCCAAATGGACATAAGCAAAGTTGATTCCCTCCGCATACGCCGCCATTTTGGCATGACGGTTTGCACAGTGCTAGAAAATGGTACAGATAAAGTGCACATCATAACAAATTAACAATTAACAGGTAGTACACTGGTGAAAATCAGTACGTATTAAATCGGAAGTATCATTAAAATGAGGCTTACTGTATTTTGCGAAACGAACCGAAACGAAACAGAACCCCCATTGGATTACACGCTTTATTCCGTCATGCATGCATACCGTGCATAACACAGTAAGCCTTAAAATGAGGCCTATGAGAGGTTTACACTGGTTCTCTCGTTATTTTAATAACAAAAATTTGAACTAGTTTAATTTATAGTACTGGTCATTATTAAGAGAGGAGATACAGGAGCGTTTGGTCAAGTGGAAGATTTGTCTCCAATGCAATAAAGTCTCCGGTTAAAATCCAAATTGAATGTAAATACTTACTGGCATTAATTTGTACAAGTCTATTGATTAAAATGAGAATTCCGCTCTCACTGTTGTTCATTTGGAATCGCATGAATGGACAAAGAAAGCCTCTCGTCCTTTTGCAGGAGACGGGGTTACACCTGTACATGCTTATCCATTAATTTTCGGGAAAAAAAGTAGAGCGTCAGTCCCAGACTGTTCCATGTGCTGTTGCATTGTTTAGGATCTCTGATTACGTTCTTAAATAGAAGTCTAATAACTGCCCAACAAATATCGAATTATCATGAATTAAAAATGTGCAGGTCATATGATGCAGTGCCTCCATTGCAGTAATCCGTACCGGGCTATTAAAATGTGTAGGATATAACTTACATGTCTCACACAGGTCTCCTGTAAATCCCGCTTGGCACCAACATTTATTTGTATTGTCAATACATCTGCCGCCATTTAAACACTGGCCTTCTTGACAGGCGTCTAACATCATGAAGATGATAATAAATGTGAGTATAAGAGGAAGAAGAAGAAGAAAAAGAAGGAGGAGAAGAAGAGGAGGAGATGAAGGAAGAGATGAAGGAGAAGAAAAATGAGATGGAGAATGAAGCGATGGTGGAGGAGGAAGATGAAAAGGAATAGAGAAACAAAAGAAGGTGGAGAAGGTTATATGGTAGCTACGAATCTGAAACCACATAAATGGAGGCACGAGGATAATTGTTTTCTTTACTTCTATTTCAGAAATTGTATTCCTGAAATGCATTGCAAACTATATTTTACTCCATATTGTGCATCTTTTATATACAAATATTACTTCAATTATACGATCGTACTTTCGTTGTTTTTTTTATTTGGTAAAGATTTTTTTATTTGGTAAAGAAAATTACAAGAAAAAAACTATGAATGAAGTTAATTGTCTGTATATTGGTTTTCGTGCAGTGAGAAAATTCAATGTACGCTCATGGTTTGGCATAAATGATTTGTGAGTATATTGATAATGGTGAATGCACTAAAATCAAGCTATCAACAAGATATAACCTTACACATGCTTAGGAGTGTACAACGGTTTTAAACCAAGTAGACGATATAATAAATAAATAATATGGGTTTATCTGTAGTAACAATCAAATATAGAAATAACTATATATAACGTACCTGTCTCACATAGCGGACCAACGAAACCAGTGGGACACAAACAAATTCCATTCCCAACGCAAACACCTTCATTTTGGCACACTTTAAAAAAAACAGATTGAGGGAAATCATGTTAATCAAAACCTTTGGATGGTAATAACAATAATTGTACATTGTTAGGCATTAATAATGTGTTAAATATTAACTAATTTACGTCTTTGATAAAAGGTTTGTAAATGTCACGAATTGAATACTATTCAATTATGTAAACTGTAACATGATTTAGTGTTGACAGATATGTCAATAAATAATCTATTTCTTTTGCTTGCAACTGTACTTTTTAATAGGATGCTAAGGTGAACAATAGCCACAAGAGGTATGACAAGTCATACAAAACAAGTCAACGCGCTATAAAAGTAAACCAAAAGGACCAATCATTGGTTCGCAGCAGCCTACAATAAAACCATGGTATAGAATAAAGGCAAGGTGCCCGCTATCTCAAAATGTGGAAAGAAAATGATGCTGATGTACACGGCTATTTTGGAGCCTAGCTTCTACGAAATGGAAACTGAAATTTGAAAATATTGTTTTCCTTTTTTACAAAAGACTTTCATGTAGACATTAGACGAGACTTCAATGTAGAATTAAACAAGTCTTTAAAAAGTCTCAATCGGGATTTTTTTCCCATCGGGAAATATTACCCATCGCTCACTGTGGTTTAAAAAATATATTGTTTTGAAAATGCAATGTATAAAATCGTCAATACATGGAAATTTGTATTTTGCTCTACAACAATGAAGGATAATGTCATAAAAATATTCAAATTTAACGAAAACGAGCAATTTTAACCCAAAGAAAGTTTTACTTGACTAACATATTGGTGAAACATGGTTAAATCAAAGATGTACAATATAACAAAAATATAGCCGGGATCCTGGGACCAGGTTTTTTTTAAATATTTTTTAATACAAGTACTCCTTTTTGATTAACTTTGATTTTTGTTTATTTTTGAAAATGAAACTTCACATTATGAATTACAATGCAATTAGATAGGAAAATCTAGTTCTCGATGTGTTGAGGAAAACTTTCCAAATTGAATTTCAAAATTTACACTTTTTTCAAAGTACATTTTGCATGATGGGTAATATTTTCCGATGGGGTTACTGGTCCGAACCGTTAAACAGTTAGAGATTTAAATCGATAGGTACCGTCATCATCATCGTCTATCTGGATGAAAGCTCTAGAAGGACTTCCGATCTGACCAGTACTTGTACTTGTAATCGACAGAAAGAATTCTTCAGGTATTTCACAATCGTTGTCATCGACCAACAATATCGATACTGTTGCAGACTCTTGACCATGTTCGAAATACTTCACAGGGTTGATCAACTGCTGATAATCGTCTCTTGAATCAGCACTTCCGGATTCAATTTCTACAACTGTATGATAGTTGAAATGGGACGTTATTATTATTTGTTAATTACTTTATTTCATTTTGTTTTGTCTGGAGGGTTGGAATAAAAAAACATACAAAACATACGAACAGACCCATTCAACAACGTACAATTACATAATATCGAAAATGTACAAAAGATGATTTTCTCGGATATTCATCTTGGATAAAATTATATTCGCAGGTATAATTTCTGTATAATTCTATTTTGAACCATCTGTATTTCAAAGTCTTCAAAGTCTTTAAACTTCTTTCACATATTTTTTTTTCCATTTTTGCACTGTTCTTAAAAAACACGTAGATTTAACTGTCAGCCGGACTCGAAACGTGCAATTAACTGTAAACAAGAATAGTCTTTTAAAAAGACAACCATCGCTTAGCGAGGATGTTAGTACTTAATATGTTAGTGTAAATACTTGAGATCATAGGAAACCCTCTCGTATATTAGAGAGATGATATAATCACAGTATGTATTTCAGGCATCAACCTTTAATTTTGAAATACCACTGGTTTGGAAATGCCAGCCTTTATACAGCCATATCCATTTCATAGGTGAGTGCCCTCTGTTATGATTGTGGGTAGTTTATCAATCAAATAGATTCTAAATATTTTAACCACAGTCCATTGCACCGAGATTACAAAATTCAAACTTACCATGCCTTACAGGAAACATGTTTTAAAACAATGCTTGTCACTCCTGTGTATCAACTCGTATGGCACAGTTCAATAGCTTTCATTCACAAGTGTATTTAGAAAACACCCCCTGAGTGTTGTGTATAATATATGATACCTAGAATACACAAGATCAGTTCATGTCAATGCATGTACAAGTACAACCCACTGAACTGTGCCCTTGGTTGATGAGCAATAGTGTGTGCTATCTGGGCATTGTGCACATAATGGTACTCTCAAAACCATGGGTCATGTCATCCATTACATGTCAATGAACTGAGAAGTTATCCACTGTGATGGGTGCGCTGTCATCCAATCAAAAGTTTTGTTTCTAGCTGCTTAGGAAATGTAAATGAAATTCCTAGTAGGCATATACCATGTCCTTAATTCTTAAAATAATTGGAACCAGAGGACTTTGCACTGCTACATGAGACAACCACCCAACTCTGTACATGACTGTGATATTCTGCCAATCATTTGATTGCTACACATATGCTAGGGTAACTTGCAATGTAGTGGCTTTTATCTACTCCGATTTTAGACCATCTTCGATGGAAAAAAAAACAAGTAAACTTGCGCGATCCCCCTGGCAAGATGGCAGTATACACAAGGTGGTTAGTTGGCACAGTTGTCAGTTGCAGGGCATCAAAATTCAATAAATTGTTCTCATGGAATAATATCTAGAAATGTAGCAGTTTCTGAAAAATGAAAGCCTAACCAAAGGGGAAAATGACCACAGATGACCTTTGACCTTGGTATGTGGCCATTGACCTCAACAACATATGAATGAACCCGTATTGCACCTTCGACCCAAGTTAGGTTGTAATCAGACTTCAACTTTTCAAAGACGACCAGAAAAACAAAAACTAACCAAACTGGAACATGACCTCAGTTGACCTTTGACCTTGGTCCATGACCTTTGACATCATCCACATATGAAGGAACCCCTATTGCACCTTCACCCCAAGTGTGGTTTAAATCGGACTTAAACGTTTCGAAGGAGACGCGAAAAACGAAAACCTAACCAAAACCTAACCAAACTGGAACTGGAACATGACCTCAGATGACCTTTGGCCTTGGTCCATGACCTTTGACATCATCCACATATGAAGGAATCCCTATTGCACCTTCACCCCAAGTGTGGTTTAAATCGGACTTAAACTTTTTGAAGGAGACGCGAAAAACGAAAACCTAACCAAACTGGAACACACATACATACATACACACGGACATGCGCACCCTCGCAATATCCCCCTCTGCTTTTCAAGCCAGGGGGATAAAAACGTCATTTTAAATGTCTGCCTGGACTAGTTACATACAAATACGGTGATTGTAAAAAAACGTCGTTTTAACTCTTGTGAGTCCCATCTGCCAAGTAAAACGACGTTTTTTAATGAACATTTTAACAGTGTGATAACTAATATGGATATTCAAATCTGTTTGCCATTTATATATTTTGACTATGCTGTACATTTTGTAAATTCTAGACGTAAGAAGGATTATAAAAGTTATTACAACCGTTTTTATCTGGTAATTTGTGGTATTTGTTTCTTGTCACAAAGCGCCAACTAATTCAAAACACAGATAGGCCTATATTAAAAGAGGATCTATACTATTTTCGCCTCGTTTGGCATACCCCCTCTCCCGACCATATTTATCTGCATCTAAATACTATTTTGATTAATTCAAAGGAAACACCAAGCACTACCTCTATATTTATGGAGGTATCTAAAATGCTATTTTGATTGACTTGGAAGGAAAACATCAGATGAGCACACCAGAAGAATGGTGGTTTGGTGTTACACACAGGAGTGAGCGCTATTTTGATTGGTTACTCAGGGGGCCATCTCTTGTAGTGTTCTGTGAGGAGCCAATCAAACAGACTGTATCATAGGTGGTAGTTCTTATGGGGTTAAGTATTTGTTTCTATCCTTATTATCGGATTGTATTTACTCTGCAAGAAATTTGGTAATTTGTGTCCTAACACTCGTTGTTTAAAAGCCGTAAATGTACATTTCCTGGATATGTAAATTCTCTTAAAAACGGAAGATTCTAAGCTAAATTAAAATGCCATGTCATTTCAAGGGGTTGTATACTTGAGTGGTTTGGGGTGGATCTTTTTATCACCAATTTAAAGAAAAACTAAAAGTAGCGCCGAAATAAAAAAAAATAAAAAAAATTCTCTCATGAGGCAGGACTTCTTTGCTCCTAAACATATGTTTTGTGTGGATTCCCATAACAAAAAATTAAAGTTTTTTTTTTTTCCTTCTAAATGGGTGTTTTAGAAATTCATCTTCATCATCGTTCGGCTGCGGAGCAGGCGATTAAGATTTTCTCCAAGAACAGCGATCCGAAGCTACTGAGGCATTGGCATTGATGTAGGTCGTTTTCAGTATCCCTTGTGAATGTACGATATGTAGCTTGTCATTTGTCGTCCTGTTCTCCTTCGGCCATGAGTTGGGACATAGAGCGCATGGTTCATCTCGGCATCCTGAGGATATGCCCGAGGAAACGCGGTTGGTGTTGTCTTACAGTGTTGGTGAGGTGTGGGGTGTTTGTCATATCATGGATTCGTGCATTACTCACACGATCAACGCGCGTGACATTTAGCAAAATTCTGTTACAGGATGTTGCAAGTGCATTTATCTTATTCTCCATCTCCATGTTGACCGACAGCATCCAGGAGTCGCATCCATAGAGGAGCACTGTTACACATGTGGTGTTGAAAAGCTTGATCTTGGTAGTATGATTAACTTCTCCCGATCTTTTGCAATTTCGGGAAGGCAATCCTCGCAGGTGGCTTTTGCCTAGTAAGTTCGCTGATGGTAGAAGCATCATAGATCCAAGCTATTTAAAGTTGGATACGTGGCTTATTGGCTGCCCATTATACCTCCAAGGATAGCTGGGGATTTCAATTGTTGGTCGTGCACTCAGTTTTGGAGACACTGATGATGAGGCCACAAAAATAGTCAAAGTTGACAATTTTGTGGTCTAAATTTGACCACTTTTTTGGGGTAGTTGTTGAATGTAAGAATTCACAGCTAGTCTTGATATACGGAAACAACAACGAAATAAACAGTAAGCCTTTGCATTCAGTCAGTAATAGTCTCTAATAGCGCTAATTTGCGGATCTTTTAGCCGTTACCTTTATCGGAGAAATGTGCATAGTTGACTACAACCCGGTAAATGACCCCGACAATGACCATGGTATTTTTAGGGTGTAACAATATCAGTAAAACGTGCCACTTCGAACGTGTAATGTGTACAATACATTTTCCTATGATCAATTTTCTTCGGTTGGGAAAGGATTTTTATTGAATTTATTTGTTTATTGATTTTATTTATCGGTAACAGAACTTGTGGTCAACTTATAACACATTTTTGCCAGAAGTTCACAGCGAAATACGCGTGGATTCTTCTCAATAGACAAAACACTTGTTCAAGATCAGTGAGTATGACGAGTGAGATTTACCGGGTCATTTAATACCAAAGGTGTTTATCTAAAGTTGCAGTCACACGGCCGGAACAACCTTGCTGTGAAAAAGGTCCTTCAATCATCCACACAACGACAAAAGGAATTTGTTGGTAATTACACAGGAATTTTACCTTTTCTCACTTTAAAATACACTTTAGACGTTGCCTAATGATAAAAATATAACACAAAAATATCGCAGATTGCAAGTGATGGCATCCGGGTTGGCCAACTTAAGTAACCCGCACGACTTTGTGAATTTATTCGATGTCTGGACCCGTCTTTACTTTGAACTTTCCTCATAAAGAGGCAAGGTTATATTGACGCTGAAGTCGATGATGTAAAGAAGATGGATCCAGACTGAACCACTAAAAATAAAACGGCCAAGAGCCGATGAGCAAGGGTGCTGTGTGACTTCACATGGCTATCCAAAAATATTTGACATCTTGCTCATACCACTTGGCTTGCCCTTGTATATTAGGGGTTGGAATTTTACGTGCTACCTTGTCTGCCTCAATCTAGAAATGTAACTGGGGCCCACCTAGACCAAATGAAACAAGGAAGCTCATCAGACGTCACAGGCCATTGAAAAATCCTGCCGTGATAACTAGCCAATCATTGTAGAGCAGGAGCAGAATATCACAGAGGCCTTATTTAAAGAGTTTGAAATGTTGAAATGTATGCCATATTGTCCATCTAGTCATAAGTAATCTTCAATATGATAATAGGTTCTGTTTCAGATCCAATGAGAAATTGTACTCACTAGAAAAATTACAGCTTCTGTTAACTTTGATGAGGTAATCATAATTTCAGAACCAGACAAAACAACAAACTGGCTCAAGAAATAGTGCATGAGCGGGAAAGACTTCCGTAATATAGATCAGACGCAGTGACAATACACCATGGACAAGGACAAGGGAACATATAAACTGAGAAAGATTTATGGCTAAGTCATATTGAAGCGTAAAGCTTACTTTGCTACAAAAACTTCAATTATCTAGAAACACTTCATCATCACATTTAAGGTTAACAAGGGTCCTGAGTGCAATTTATTCTTAAAATCTGTATATTTCATAATATTACATATTTATATTGTGATTAAATGTAAATAAATTGTTTTTTTCTTTATGGAAAAAAGAAGAAAAAAGGTTTATCATTTGCAAACCTTGTTTTAAGAAAAACTTAGTCCACCAACTGATAAACTTTTTTTCAAGTTGATAAATTCAGTTTATCGAGTTTTATCATTTTATACATACCGACTGATGCTGACTCATCCATGAAGCCAGTACGCTTCACTAATATAGTAAGCTGTTTCTCGTTTTCTCGAGTGAAGTAAGATTCATGTTCCAAAATGAATATGCCTACAGTACAAAAGTAATATGTAGATTTACAAGTTTATAAATGAAAGAAAGTGAAAAATCCCGATCGCATATACAAATAATAAATGAAGCAAAATTTAGATATAGTCTTTGTATTTTATAGACAACGAAACATGAAATGTTTATATATTTAGATTCAGAATGCAGCGTCTTGTTACCTTTAGTGCAAGAAAGTTGGTTTTTGACCTAAAACATGCAACAAATATTTTTGTTTATCGTACTTTTAAATTTTCACAGAATAATGTGTCAAAAGTCTAGAAAAATGAACAATGGGGAACATGTAAAAATAGGGGTACAGGGGTCAAAGGTAAAACAGGTAAAATTGTTTTAAAACCTACACCAACGTTTTCATTTGGTCATGAGGATTAAAAAGTATAGTTTGCCATATCTACGGTCATTAGTGTCAGGATTAGGCCAATGGAGTTGATTCTTAGTTTCCTGTTGGAGATATTTTAAAGGTGGCGAGGTCTGATTTCATTATTCATTATTAATTTTTTGTTGTCATTTCATTATTACATCTAAAGCCATGTGAATACACTAAGCACCGTTATATTTATTACATAAAGCAAAGTGCCTAATTAACAAAACAGGGGTATTTGCAGGTTTAATTCTTCAAAAATTTAAAAATCGGTTCAAGCATTTTTGCATATAGAGTATGATGACAAGCAGGACAAAAAAATCTAGAGGAAATTCATTATTTATGGTAGACTGTGACACCCCTACAAAGGGAACTGGTAAAAAGAAAATGAGGGGATGCTTGAACATGTTGAATATTTTGAGCAACTGAAAATTTGTTGTTATCAAGTTTTCAAGAAAAAAAAACAAAACCTTTTTTTCACAAAATAATGAAATATTTGCCACAGCGGCAAATCTGATGCGCGCTCCAACAGAAAACTAAGAATCAATTTCCCTTGGCTTATAGGCTCATAATGGTTCAAGGTCATCCTGGGGTATTCTTTCAGAGTGCTCCGATTTTGATGAAACTAGTGTCAAATTGTTTGTCTGGTCATATCCTATAACAGAAAATGCATATTTGCTTTGCATTTGACACCGTATGTAAATTAGATGTCAAACCCCATAGGATATGTACAGAGCCGTACGCAGGATTTATTTTTTTGGGGGGGGTGCGGGATTTCCAAAAAAGTTGACTTTTTTTGGTAAAAGTGGCCCTAACACCCCCTAAAATGGCTCTTTTTGGACTTTTTGAACATTTCATCACCAAAAAGTGGACTTTTTTGTCAAAATTTCTCTCAATTTTGGACCTTTTATTAAAATATTTAGCAAAAAGTGGAACTTTTGCCCCTTTTGTTGAATTTGGGGGGGTGAGACCGCACCCCCCCCCCCCCCTTGCGTACGGGCCTGGATATATAGACCATTGTTACATTTTGACCTCTAATTACGTGACAAAATGGTAAATGAATGTCATTATTATATTCCCTTGTGCTTTGGAACTATATGAAGAATTTGGGACCATTTTGAAAAGAATCTGAGCATTCTGGAAATGTTACTTCAGGATAACCTTGACTATAACTACAACTATTTTTAATCCTTAGGACATGGCCAAAATGTTGTTATAGATTTCAGCATAATTATGCCTACTTATTTTGAGGTCAAACCATTATTTTGTTTAAAAAAGAGCGGCGATTGTGATCATAGTCCTGCAGTAGGCCCATAGGACCTTACAAAAGAGTTTGCACAAAATGTTTTGATGGTTTCTAGGCAACATTGACCTGCTGATTCCAACCTCGATAATGCAACCTTGGCATTCTTGAGCATTTTCAGATAGTGAAGGAGGTAAATATACAGGGGTAAAATTTCTAAATGTTTCACAGTCAGTCGCTAGGTAGCTCGATAATGAAGTCATTCGCCCGATTCTGTTTTCAT
>JAMKCH010011632.1:0-27740 GCA_023653785.1 Ophioderma brevispina
TCATCCAGCATATAGCTAAATTTTTGAATGTCCAAATAAACAAGCTTCAATCACAGTTGTGTTTTTGTTGGTTTTGAGTGTTTTTGTTTTGTTGTTGAGAAGATAATTTATATATTTTACTGGCCCAGGCTTATACAGGCAATTTATATTTGCAAACATTATTGCAACCTGCGCCCCATGATTGAAAAACTAACCAAAATTTGCTCGTCTAACCAGACCGAAGTGATGGCCGACTCAATCCAATGATGTTCAAGCGGAGAGTGATCTAAAAATCTTGCTACAGCCAATTCCTCATGCTGGTCGGGCTAAGGAATTCGCATAATCACTGCACAACAAAAGATACAACATGGTTTAACAATAATTTGTCATTGCTTTCCATACTTAAATGGCACTAGTTAAACATGTGAAGCTCACCTGGGCAGCTCAATCAACCCAAGCATGCAGAACAATGCAAAGCAGGGAAGAATGAACTTTGCTTGTAGAGGAAACCCCAAAGACATTTTCATAATAATTGGTTCACTAGAGGGATATGACCTAGATTTCACACTACATGGTAATATAAACATCTAGGGTGACCAAAATATATAGATGAAACACAAATATTCTAGGCCCGATTTTGAAGTAATTTTATCTCAATAAAATATTATGGATCTCAATGTGACAGGGTAGGGAATGGGGTAGGGGAAGGGAGCAGGGGAGGGAGGGGAGGGAAGGGGAATGGGGAGGGAGGGGAGGGGGGGGGAATGGGATGGAGCTGGGAGGGGAAGGGAGGGAATGAGGAGGGGGAATGGGGAAGTCAAGCGTGCATAGAATATGCAAAAACAATCAACCTGCAGAAATAACTGAAATTCGAAAAATAATGAAACAAACTGAGGAAAATGTGAAATAAAATAAATGAATACAGTGAATAAATAGCAGAGGCATTTATATACCTAAGAAATGCCTTGTTTGATTTAAATAAATAAAAATAAACGAATTAATGAAGGTATGAAGGAAGAACTAATGAATGGATGAGCGAATAAAATTCCAAACTTACCTTATGAATTAGGTAATGAATTATTATGATAAATGAATAAAAATAAACAAAGAAGTGAAGGGAGAAGGAAAAGGGAAGAAGGGAGGAAGGGAGGTGACGGCGGAGGGAAGGGGAGGGGGAAGTGGAAGGGGAGGCGGAAGCGGAAGTGGAAGGCGAGGGAATTGGAGAAGGGAGTGGGAGGGGGAAGGTGAAAATGAAGGGGGAAGGGGAGAGGAGGGGAGGGAGGGGAGGGAGGGGGAGGGAGGGGAGGGGAGGGATTTTTTGTATGAACAAAACGGACGAGGTACAATACGCTTTGATTAGATTTAGGGATTGCTATATTATTGCTAGATTGAATAATGAAAGAGGCTTGGCCGCTGGCCGCCATCGTCACGGCTGATTTTTTAAACAACGCTGTACAATGACATTTTCACAATAGGCCTATTTAAGATTTGTTTCATGATAGGTCGCGCAGACACCGCGATAAGCCATTGGTAAATACAAAACTACTTAGTTCTCCAGAAAGACACGAGATGAAATTTTTTGTTTATTCTTTCCTGGAAATGCAAGTAAGTGTTAAAAAAATGTGGATTGTGATCGAAGCGGCCAAAAAACTACCGTATTACTAGCACGGCGGCCTTGCCAATTGAGCAAACAAGCCAGGGTTGGTAGAAGAGCGATGATTTTACTCCATAGGTAGAGGTAGTGTGTGATAGTAGCCTCCCATTTGGCGGTTGAAAATATTATTTTAGTTCGTAATTTTATTGAGAAAGATTTCACACGGAAAAGGACGTTAGTTGAAGGAGAATAGGGAACTCCCTCTAGTGATATTGGATAACACCTGCTGTTTACAAACTAGATATTGCACAATAGGATAATGGGAATTCCCCAGATGTAAATTTGGAAACGAGTCAAAACTTGTTTAACACTTAAAAAAAAAAAAAAAAAAAACTTCCGTTAATTTGCCCAAGGGGGGGGGTTCCTAGTGACCCAACCCCAGATAACCACTTTCCCGTGGGAGTTTAATCACACACTAACACAAAGAATAGGGGGTCACGAAAGAATTCACATACCCACAATAAAAATGAAAATCCGCCTTTTGACCTATGACCTAGGGCCAATTGAAATTTGTAAACGCTCGAACAAAGTGGGGTCGGGCACATTTCCATCCTCAGCAACTCCAATGTAAGGTTTTTGGAACCAATAATTCATTATAATCTACTCTAGAATAACCAAGAAAATAAATCATTGCAAATATACAAAATTTATACCATCTTGTCTTTTTCTCAGAACTTCAAAATCGCCTTATTTTTTCCCATATACTTACACATTTAAGAGGCAACGGCCTGAACAAATTAAATTGATGCTATCGCATATAAAAGGTTATTTGACTTAAGTATTATTAATCATTAAAAAAAAAAAAAAAAAAAAAATATATCTAGCAAATAAATCCCAAGATTTAGTTACTTTATTTTTTAATTAGTACAATCTCTTGATTTTTTCACTTCCGTTAGTGCCCAAGGGGGGGGGGGGGGGGTGGGGTCCTAGGGACCCAACCTAATTATTCGAATGAAGCTGGGGCGGATTCAAACTTTTGGTATCAGGAGAAGCGTATTCATAAATCAGGACAATTAGCAAAACAATCCTTGAAAAATTTGATTGCGTAACTGAGAAATCGCAAAAAAAATCAAAATGTTGGGTTACTATGGAACCCCCTTGGGCACTTAGGTTAAGCTTTGAGGATAAAAACAGACCCGTTGAACAAAATTAGCGTAATTCCACAGATAGAAAACGACGTCGGGCCGATGAGTGTAGTGGGCACGGTCGCGGTCGGCCAACCAAGGCGAGTCGACGTTGAAAAAACGGTGGGGGAATTGGCGTTAGATGGTCGGGAAACCAACGTCAAGCCGCCGTTGGGAAAATGATCGTTTGATGGTCGGCAAACCACCGTCAGCCCGACGTTGGGACACGGTGGGAAAATATGGTCGTTTAGGTCGGCCAAACCAAGTCAAGCACACGTGGGGAAAAACGGATGGGGGGAATGGCGGCAAAACCAACGTCAAGCCGACGGTGGGAAAGCGGTTGGGGAATGGTCGTTGGATGGTCGGCAAACAGGTCAAGCTGGACTTGGAAAACGGTGGGCAAATGGTCGTTGGATGTCGGCAAACCAACGTCAAACCGACATTGGCCCGACGTTGGCAAAAAGACGTTGGCCTGACGCAATACAACCCCATTCAAACTGACGTAGGGCCCACCGGTGGGCGGGACATTGGGAAAATGGGGGAGTAATGGTCAATATGCTCGGTAAGCCAACGTCGGGAGAAGTTTGGAATGGGTGGGGAAATGTGTTTTTTGTTCGGCAGGCCAACGTTGGGCCGATGTTGGGGAAATGGTGGAGTAAATGGTCGGTTATGGTTGGTTAGCAAACGTCGGGGCGACGTGGGAAAAAATGTGGATTGGCCTGATTCGAAGCGGCAACCACCGTATTACTAGCACGGCCCCTCTTGCCATATGGAGCAAACAAGCCAGGGTTGGTAGAAGAGCGACTGCTTTCAATCCATAGGTAGTGTGATTATTAGCCTCCATTTTGTGGTTGAAAATATTATTTTATTTCTTAATTTTATTGAGAAAAGATTTAAACGGAAAAGTACTTTAGGTGAAAAGATGAATAGGGAATTCACTAGTGCTATATCGAGATCACACCTGTTGTTTACAAACTACATGTAGATATATTGCACAAGAGGAGAAGAAATGAGAATTTCCCAAGATGTAAATTTGGAAACTGAGTCAACTGTTGTTTAAGATTTGAGATCAAACCAGATTGCAAAATTAGGTAATTCCACAGATAGCAAATCGGTGGGGCGAATGGTTGTTAGATGGTCGGCAAACAACGTCAAACCGACATTGGCCCGACAGTGGCCTGAAGTAAGTCAAACCCATATCAAACTGACGTAGGGGCCACGGGGCGGACCAGAATGGAGGAGAAATACTCATGAGAGAGCAAAGGGGGACCACCCCGTCCTATGTAGTTATAGTCAAAGTAAGTAAGTCAAGCCAACGTCGGGGCGAGTTGGGAAAATGGTGGGGAAATGGTCGTGTTTTTTGTTCGGGAGGACAACGTTGGGGAAATGGTGGACGCAAATGGTCGTTCTATGGTTGGTAAAACAAACTTCGGTGCGAAGTTGGGAAAATGGTGGGGAACTGTCGTTTTGTGTCGGCAGGCCAAAGAGGGGCCAATATGGATTTAATTGTGTCGCGCAGACTATAATTAGCTAAGTATTCTAATTAGGGCCTACAATTTAATAAAGGCAAATATTAGTAGGGCCTATAGCCGAAAAGGGACAGGGCTTCAGCAAAAATCGGGGGTCTGAATGTTAGCACCAGCTTGTGCGTAAGAAATTAAAACCATAGGCAATGTTTGCAGTGACTCTATTTTTCGATTATGCACTTGTTTTCACCGTGATACGAGGATTTTTGTGCGTAGGTCGCATGGTTTTATGAAGTCCTTAGGTCTTTTACTTAGTGTGGTCATTATACTGTTGAGCTTTTTTACAATGATATATTATATTTGCCCTTTATTATAAAGAAGATAAGGTTAGCTCAATTGTTTAGTCAACAGCTTCTCTAATAACAAAGTTCCCTGGGTCGAATCCCGGTCAAGGTCAATTCCGATTTTGTTAATATTTTAATCCTAAACATAAGGTAGGAACTATACTGGTGTATTAATGTGGGAAAACCCATAGAGAAATGTTCTTTTTTCATCGACAAGCCCAATTATTGATTTATAACATCGTGGCCCAAAATCGTTTTATTATGGTTGGAATAACGTTGCCCAATGCTGGCACAAACATTTTTCCGACGTGTATAGATGTCGGAATAACGTTGTAACCAATGTGTGCCGCCAACGTAAAAAATGATGTTGTGACACCGTTGGGATGGCGGACATTTTTACATTGGTCCAACGTCTTATTATTGACGTTGACCCCAACGTAGTTGTTGATGCCGTTTTTTTAGCCCAAACGGTTTGTAGTGCTATCTGGAGTTCCCCATGACGGTTATATAAATGTGACGGTGATGCAATGCAGATGAGTAATTTATGTGAAATCCTATCTATCTATCAACGGCCGCAGCCGAGATGCTGTTCACATTTTTAGCGCCAAATGTCCCTATTTGTAATTAAGTTGAGGATGTCAGATGGACCCTGCTGGATGTCTCGAGCAATCACATCAATGTCGTTAAAGGGGCGACGACCCCTGTTTTGGCATGGTAAATCAACACTAGACCTCTGAGACTACTTGATCATCGCACGATGACAGTGACCGGCAATGTGCACGGCGCGTTGGGCAACGAAATGAAAATTGGAGGGATATCTCTCATATATCTGTGCTTTTGTCTTGATGCTCACGCCCAGATATGTTTTGTACTCGCATAAGTTGTGTAGGTGCCAACTCAGCCTAATCCTGTAGCTCTTTCTTCTGGTCCAGGACTCAGATCCATATAACACAATACTCTCTACACGCTCTAAAGAATTTCAGCCTGGTTGAATTGGAGATACCAATTGCCAAAGTTGTGTAGTTTATTGCAGGCATTCCAAGCTTGTCTTTGCGTGACAGGAAGTCTTTCTTGCTGTCGGCAACATAGGACCCTATATACTTGAATCCTTGACCTCTTTGAGTTGGTTACCGTCGGTATAGTGCAGATAGGTTGATAATCATCTTCCTCATTCCTCATTGGACAGTCATATATTCATCTTCTGGAATTAGATGTAGGCCGACCTTTGTCTGCAGCATTCTCAATGAGTTAGTAGATCTTGTGCACCATATCAGATCGCTGTTAGAGCTAGATCATCTGGGTAGTCAAGCTGTGAGATACTTGACTTTGGTGACGTCTAGAACGCTTGGTTTTGATGGTGAGTCCTTTGTCGTTCATGATTCAGACTCTTTCCTGAGGATGTAATCAACACACGACCTTACAAGGATAGGGTGCCAAGAGTAATCATCATTTGGAGGATTCCAGTAGTTGTTTTATGAATCCTTTGTGTTTGTGGGCCCTCCATGGTCCTGCACATGCTATATTGGTTATCATACATGATGGCATGCAATTGCCTTGACAGTCCCTTCTGGGACAAACCGTAACACTGGCTGAGAATATTGCAGCATTATCTCCCTGTGTACACTGTCGAAAAGCCTTGGAAAAATTTACAAACGCAATTGAAGCTTTTCTCTTGGAATTCTCAACTCTCTATGATCCTTCTGAGGGCAAGTATCTGAGGTAGTGTTGATCTGACCTTGCGAAAACCATTCTGGTACGTCTGAGAATGGGATCTATGTGAGAATTTATTCTGTGAGACAGCATTGAGTGTAGATCTTAGAGGCCAGTGGTGCAAGTGTGCTTCCTCTGTAGTTGTGGTTGTTAGGAGGTCGCCTTTCTTGGTAGAGGGATGATGAATGATGTTGAAAAGTCAGCTGGTTGTTTCCCATGTAGGTTGTGTTACAAAATTCTAACGGTTGTTCATGGAATAGTGGATCTTCAGACTACCGCAGGAATGTTGTCGGGACCAGGGTCTTGGTGTTGTTTCAGTTTGTCAGGCAGCGCTGAGCTCCTCTCTACGGGAAAGGTCACAGTCTGGGCTGGGAAGGGTGTCTGCTAGTTTGTGATTGAAGAAAGGTTCGTAAGGTCTGTTATTTGAAATGGCTTGCCAAGCTAGAGAACTAAAGTGTGAAACCGTGTCAAGGCGATCTCAGTTGTTTCACCTTTGATTCTTATAGGTGGGTGGTCTTCTTATCAGTCATCTTCTGTGAAATCCAATTGTTCAGCTAGTGCAAGGTTCTGCTTTAGCATTGTGTTGTAATTTCTATTTTAAGACTGGGAAACTTTGTGAAATCATTATCTTAAACTTGAGAGATGGAAGGTTAGATTGGCCAGCAGTAGTAACCAGGAACATACAGTATAGTTATAGCTAGTTTATCTGCAATTAATGGTAGATTTGTGTTATACGTATTGCCAGGATTTATAAGTTTGGAGTCACGGAGCTGATAGCTGAACTGTCTGCTGTCGTCTTTAAAGCCAGAAGAGCTTCAGTTTTTGGAATCAAAAAAGGATCCCAGTTTGTGGTCCTAAATGAGGACATTTAGCGGCAGACTGATGGTGGTAGACTACCTGGATTGTATTGCAGATATTAGTGTCGTCGGGGACAACCATGTTGTCTTGAACTTCTGGACAGAATTACCTTCAGGAATGAGAAGATTCCCATGGAATATCATTACCTGAGATTTTTAAGTGTGACTTGCATGCTGTCATTTGGAGGTCTTGGCTGTGAGGAATATATCGTTGAACTGCAGTGGTGAACTTTGCATGCATGTCAATATTGAGTCGTTCGGCCGTTGAGGACATATCAATCGTTGAAGGTTCAAGATTATCAACCCCCTCATGGTGAACCCCGGAAACTGATCCTTTCAGGCGAATGATAATCAACCGAGGGATACGCTAAACAATCTGTTTTTTTTTTTTTTAATTGACTGTCGTTTCAACTCAATGCGCTTTTTTTTATCTCACTGTATTTTTAATCATGCCCCGTCGAGAGGACACAATCGATGCCAGTCTGGATATACGTGCCCTCATTAGGACAGGCATCACCGGATGTCAAGTCAGATGGCACTCAGTGCTCCAACTGACGTGGAAGGTCTCACTAGGCAAAAGATAAAATTCATCGAACACCTAACACAAACGCATAAAGTCAGGCGATTCTCCTCCAAAGGACTCACGCGTAATGACAGTTCCATTCTAACATTTGCGGCTACACTCTAGCTGCACACACGAGAGCGCGAGCGCTACCCATGGATTGCACCTTTGCCTAGTAAACTCAAGCCCAATGGAATATCAACTGCAGACTCACCCTGGAAATGGGCAACGACACAATTGCAGGTGTCATGTCACCAATGTCTACAAGCCACCTACCCATCGGCTTCAAGCAGACTCTCTACCCACCTATGGGCACCCTCCATTTACGCTGGTGACGTCAAACAGTCATAGCATTACCTGGGCTTACATGAATACCAACCCTGACGGAGCTACCCTAGAGGACTGGGCTTCCGAATCCGGAGTACAACTTTTGCACGACCCCAAACACAGACAGTTTAATCTGGAAGGTGGAATTAACTCCCAATCTGACCTTGCTTTTGCAAACATGGACACCATCTCTGTTCACCGTACTGTTCTCGACCGCCCTTCCAGGGTCCACCAACAAAGACCATCACTGATACGCCTCAGGAGAACCTTGCTAAGCCTGTAGCAACAAAGGCCCGTGGAAAGGGGGACTTCCGAGGCAGACTGGGACCAGTTTAAGTAAGAAACCATGTGGATTCAGGAGTGAACAACCTCACGACACCAACCTCCTGAAAACCCTTACCTCTCCCCCTCCCCCACCCCGGACAATTCCTACACGGCACGGTGAAACTCTTTATTAATTAGCAAAGTGAAGAACTTACCACTTGGCTGTCGCCGCATTTATATCCCATCCTGGATGAGGAATGTGCTAATCTTTACAATGACTGCCTGAATTCTAACCCGGAAAAGAAGCGTCATCCAAGGCTTAAGATCTGACAAACTGCTTGGGACAGGAAACGCCGTGAGCGATGGGAGGAGACGGTCCAGGAATCGACTTCACTCACTCAGCAGGAAGGCCTGGAAGACTATAAACCGCCTCACGGGCAGAATTTTCTCAAACCATCGAAATGTCCAGTGACTGCCAATTCAATGGCAAATGGCGTTTCAAGAACATTGATCAGGATCACACTCGCTCTGTCAAAAAAGAGATCACCAAACTTCGTCGAGCCCCGGCGGGCGCGGTCACTTTCAAATTCCTTCTCACTAGATGAGCTTACGTCTGCTATCAGCCACTAAAGAGTGGAACGGCCCAGGGGCCTTGTAACACACCAGCGGGGTTCCTGATGCAATGCGGCCCGCGATGTCTAGAATGGCCCCACGAGTTCTACACATGGATGCTTTCAACCAACAGTCCTGACCCCAAGATATGGAGAGGGCTACTATCATCACACTTCCCAAACCAAACAAGCGTCGAAACCTAAGAACTACCGCCCAAGATCACTTCCTGTGTGTCTCCTTCAACTCCTTGAGAGGCTGTCCGGGGTGGAGCCCGTCGTCGAACCCAATATGCCTGACGACCAAGCAGGATTCGCCGTGGCCGGAGTACTGTCCACAGATTGTAAAACTCACAATGATATTGAGGAAATGATTTGAAAAGCGTTCCGTAGGCAGGCGTCACTTTGGTGAACCTTACTGCAGCATACGAAACCGTGTGGCACCAGGGCCTGACACTCAAGCTCTCAGGACCATCCCGTATCGTCACCTGTACAATTCACTAATGATTTACCCATCGTTGCAATCGTATCTTAATTCTCAAGACCAGTGATGGGCAGAGTGGCCGTCTACGTCGTCTGTGGAAAGGAGTAACCACAAGGATCTGGCTCCCATGCTGTTTCAACTTGTGTAGCAGCGATACCTCAAACAAACATCTAGACAATATGGCTACGCCTTCTCCACTCGACGGCCCTGGACAGCAGTACAAGTAACTTGGCACTACTTGAGCATATCTCATTCTCAAGACATGGAGACTGAAGCTGTGCGAAGCCAAGACCACCGCTAACATAACGCTTCCACCTCAACACCAGAGAGGCTCATCGCCAGCTTAAAAATCACCTCATGGGATCGCCTTCTGTCCATACAATCCTACACCCCTATCTGGGATGAGCTTGAACCGCAGCTTAGCTTACCGGCAGCACCTCAGTCCGTATGCGCAAAGGTATCTTCGACAAATAACCTTCCTTGCCGCTTGCTGGATCCCATGGGGCACCCAACGACTCTAACGGACCGGCCGCCTTGTCTCTGGTCTACAGCGCGGCTGAATATGCCGCCCCATCATGGTGCAACAACTCTCCCACAAAGAAGCTGGGCACAGTACTCAACGAGACCTTGAGAACCATTACTGGTTGCCTACGTTCTACTCCATCTGAGTTTCTACCAGTACTTTCAAGCATTACACATGCAGTGCTTCGGAGAGAACACCACACGCACAAACTAGTGAATAATGCTCTGCTGGACAACAAGCACCTGCTGCATAACACTGGCCGTATAGACTAGTAGGCTCCTGGATCCAGTGTGCACAACAGACAACCAGGGAGTGTACCAATTTATTTGTTAATTTAATCTTTCTCTAGATATAGTAATGCTAAAACACTGATTTAAAACAACAAATGTCAAAATAATCGAGAATAATGCCAATAAGGTGCGTTACCCAATTTTGATCCTATTTTTCATACCACGTTCTCTCTCATGGAAGATATCACCAAAAGTAACTAAATACAAATTTGGAGTATATCCAGCTGTTTGGATAGTATAGTAGAAACAAAAATCATAACTGTATACCTTATGCAGCATATCCCTTTGTCTAGATTAGTGTCTGAGGTCTCTGGTCCAGACTTTGGCGGGATGAACCAGATTTTGTGAGCGCTCAACATGCAACAATCCCACTTTATTAAGATCATATTGCTGGAGTAGCTTGTAGCTCCATCTGTCTGAATGCCTTTGAGCTTCTGCCGAGCCAGATGGCATAGCTCGCTCTGAGTGTAATTTTGGCTGCTGTATCAGACAGTTATAGCCTTCATCTTTCCTTTAGAAATGTCCAGGGATGCAAGGCATTTGTTGACTGATATATTGCAGAAGCCTCTGTTTCCTACTTCTATTGGAAAGTAGTGTATAGCCCATCATCTGTTTTCACAGTCAGCCACTAGATCTTGGTATTTGCACTTCTTTCAAGCATATACAAAGTGAATTAAAAAAATGTGTATGAAAAAACACGGAAATTTGACCCTGACCTGTTTACTCAACTGTGAAGCAGTTGATGTTTCCATGATCTGCATATTTTCGACTTTCTATGTTGAAAAAATAAAGGAATTTGGTGAAGAAATTAGGCTGATCCATTTGTACCCAATTCCAATGGATTTACACAGTTAAGCTGGTTTTCAGTTCCACTATTTTGTCTGAATGTGGTGACAAACCTTTCTGGATCAGCTGTGAAAATCTTTCATATCTACCCCATTTCTTCACCAAATTACGTCAATTTTTCAGCACAGAAGTCGAAAATATGCAGATCATGAAAACATCAACTGCGTCACAGTTTAGTAAACAGGTCAGGGTCAAATTTTGTGTTTTTTCATGCACAATATTTTTTTTTGATTCACTCTGTATGCATTGGATAGGTTCTTCTCCATAGGGACGGTCAGCTCTATGATGATCACCGTACTTTGTTTTGGTAGAGAAGACGGTGTTATCTGGTCTCTTGGCTGTCGGAGAGTGAATTATGGACGGAACACTATGTTGTTTGTGTTCCTCATCATCAGGAAATATCCATCATTGGGCCTTCTTCATCAGACGGTTGTTTCAGCTCTGTCTTTGGCATTGGTAAGACTGGATTTCGATAGGATTGTACCATCAGCTGTGCGAAGCTTATGGGTAGGCTGCATTTGTAGCACAAGAAGGTTTTGGAAAATTTAACAGTTTTGCCCCTGGGGATCTCGGACCCTAAACAAAGCAACCCTAAATAGAAGGGGATATAACCATTACTTTGGTGTGAGTTTTGGTAATCATAGGTCAAAGTGGTTTAGAGGAATATAAAAGATTGCAAGAAAAAAAACAACTAGCAATGTGCCCTTGCAAGTCACCATGTTAGTTAGGCGGTGATTATTACAGTAATTCACCGAGTCACCGTGGATACCGTTTCGATACTTGTCCAAATCCTAAGCAGACATTGATTGATGCCTTTCGATTGGAGATCCTCAACTCTTCTATGCTTCTTCTGAGTGCCAGAATCTGAGGATTGGTTGATCTGCCCTACGAAATCCATTTTGGTTCCGGCACAGGATGGGATCAATATAAGGGTTGATTCTGTTGAAGCATCCTTGAATTGTAAATCTTTGAGGCTAGAGGTGAGATTGTGAATTCCTCTGTAATTTTGGACAGTGAAGATCGCCTTTCTTTTGAGTGGAATAATGAAGACTTGGAGAAAGCTGTCAGGTTTACTTCCTCTAGGTGTCATTACAAGTCTAACAAGATGTTGTATAAAGGTGGGCTATTTCCAGATGACAGGCTTGACAGCTGGAATATTATCAGGACCTGGGTCTTTTGTGTTTCTCAGCTTTTCAGACATTCTTGCAATGCACTCTATGGTAAATATGTCCAGTCTGGATAGCAGGCTATCACCACTTATGGTTAAAGAAAGGATCTTCGAGTTTGGTGTTGGCCTTTGCTCTGGTTTACCAAAAAGGAGGATACATTGCTGAAACAAGCATTTAACGCTCTTCTGTGGTATCACTTCTGCCCGGATTACGGCTCGGCTTACATGGAAGCCACTCTTGTTAGTAAGCTCCCCCAGTACACCCCAGGCAGCTGCATGTTTGCTTTCATTAATGTAATTTTTTGATTTTCAGTTTTGAGATTAACATGCATTTCTAGAGCTTCAGTGTATGCCTCATTGAGTGAGACTTTTGCTGCGTCAAGGTTCCTTTTAGTGTTTCCTAGTAGACCTCGACTGGTGTTTCTGTGCTGCATTTTCAATCTTCCTCTGGCCTTTGTACCTTCTTGTTGGAACAAGGTTAGTGTCCTTCTTCTTTTCCTTGGGAGAATTTACAGTGCAATATCGCTGTTGGCAGAATAAGGGTGTCATATACAGCACTGCTGTTTTTCTTCAAGCTCATCTCTGAGAGTGGTGAACTGTTGTATACTAGTTGTATACTGCAACTGCAAATTCATCACAAAGGTTAGCATCATGGGCTACCTCTCTCCCGTCGATTGTTTCATGGAATCTTTGGCCGGTACTTTACTCTTGCGGTAACGTATCTGACATTTACATGAAACAATTCTATGGTTAGATTTAACACTTTCGAAAGAATTGTACTCACGTGAATTTTTTTTTTTTTTTTTTTTTTTTTTTTTTTTTTTTTAAATTAAATAGATTTTAATCGGGTGGAACACCTTTAAAACAAGGATCAACGTTTTATACATGTTTAAAATTCACATGAGTTAAATACAATTTAACGTATGCCATCTTGTTTGTGCTTGTCTCTGTTGTGGTGCTTATAGGAAATCATAGTTTTAAGAACAATAAAACCTGTTCCTCAAGTCCGAGGATTTAAAAAGGTATAGTTGTGGGTATGTATTTATATTCTGTTTACGATTTGTAGGGTAAATTAAGTCAAGCCAATTAGAACAATAAGCCGTGTCATAAAATTTACATTGTTCCAGAGTCGAAGCTTCAGATATATGTAACTATTTTTTTTTGTAAATTTCTGGTGACAAAACACGTAAGTTTATTGCACTTTTTGTTGTAATAGAGGTAAATTTTCTGTTTTTTTTCTGTAACCCCCAATGACCAGAGCATCTTTGACCTCTACCCTATTTTCTTCTATAACTCCATAATCAGATCACGGAAGTATGGTCTAAATTTCGGGTTTTAAGATGACTTGAATTTTTTACAGCCCCTAATAACCTTTGACCGATGATTTCAATGCATTCCCCCTTCCTGCATTTCGCTACTTGGTTTTTGGTAGTTGTTCTAATGACATTGTACGAGTACAATCCGAAAAAAAACCATTCTGCTGCAATTTTTGTCAAGTTAGGCCATTTTTGTTTTATAATTGACTGGTGTACCCCCGATCAAACACCGTTTTTATTTTGTGTTTAATTATTACTATCATTACAATGGTTTAATTCTTTTTCATTAAAGATGTTGCGCAAGATGTGCGTAAGTCCATTTTGAGAATTTTGAGATAAGAAAATTTGGCATGCATATAGGTTATATATTTAGATTAATTTAACATTAAAAAACTAAAAAATCTTAAAAAAAAACTGAAATTTCAACAAAGAAAAATATAGGTATATAAAAGAATCTTACATATAGGTATTGTGGGCAGGTGTGTGCTGTTACATGCAGAATATGTACTCATGTGGACATGAGCACTTCTTGTACTCACATTGAACAAATATAGGGATTGTAAACAATTTCTATATCAATGCAATCCACCTCCATGTACAGGGAGAAATAACTTGATCTAATATAAAGTTACCAAATCACCAAAATAAAAACAAATATGATTTTGGGGGTAAAAGGTTTGAACTAAGGACATTTGCCGTCCACAGTGGTTACGACGTAAAATACCACCCCCGAAAATTTTAAACAACTCTTAAAAATCTTAAAACAGGTATACCTCAATTCCTCCTAAATGCACCTTAGAGCTGCTGCGCACACGTCTTTAATTGTATGCATCTATTTATGGTTCTAACTTACATATTAATTTGTTTATTAATACAAAATCATACCCAATATTCAGTTTTGCGTTATGTTATAGACATGTTGCCTTATTGAAAAACGTTCCCAAAATGAACATACATTAAATAGACATTAAATCATACTAGATCATACACACTGGGGGAGAGAGTAAGAAAGCTAACGCAGAAGTCGTCATGATTAAAGGTATAAATACGAAAATAGTGGAAAAAAAAGAGTTTTTTTGTATGGAATCAAGCAATTTTCTTATTCCAAAACCGTCAGAGGACGAGGTTATATCTGGGGCCCTCATCAAACAATGACAGGCTAAATAAACAGTCAATATTGCGTGTGGTTTGTATGTTTTGTAATTATTTGACTAATTTTGGGTGAGTTGCATATTGAGTGACACTTAGCCGCTATCCTCCGATCACAAGATCCTACACCACAATACTCCTAAAACCCAAGGCCATTAAAACGATACAAATGAAAAAAAACAAAAACAATCATACTTTAATCACCATTCGCCACAATCCGCCACCCCCCACAGAGAGAAGAGAGAGAATTTCCTTAACTACCTACCAATAACACGAATAATCCTTATATAGATGTTGTAGACAATGATTAATATATGTGGATATAATGATCCAATCAATTTCAATATGCCAAATTGAAAATGGACATTGAAACCTTTGACCTTGGTGGGTAAAAACATGCATGTAGACTTATGATACTATCAAATACAAATGATAATTAAATTAATGTTTCATCAAATAATGGCATGCCGAGATGTAAATAACATCAGGCCAGCACAAAACCATTTTCCCTGTAGAAATTGTATTAAAATACATGCGTTTCGGAAAACAAAATTATCATAAAAATCAGCCGTTTTCAATTTGGTCTTCCCTAATTTTGGGTTTCTACGAAATTAATTTGTACTATTCTTAATCAAGTAAACCATTAGTTTAAAGTTTTTAGTGCACAGATGTAAGAAGAAGCAAAAACAAAATGGCTGATTTTCGCGCGCATGGAAAAATTAATTGTTTCGCCACCTATCTAGAACCGATCGATATTTTTTTTCAAAGTTTCAGTAATAATAAAGTCTGGTAATCCTTACGTGTGACAAATTTCATGAACAAAAATACGATGTGTTCAGAAGAGGGCCCTTGGACCACTATGCACCAAAGGGAGTGCTAGTGGTGCCAAGACTACATGAATAAAAAAAAACAATTGGGCAAGGATTGAAGATGATCTTGACCTTAATGCAATCACTATATCATAGATTTGTTGTTGTTTTTATAAAACACATCTAATATACTTTCATGGGGGGGGGGGGGGTGGTTGAAAAATGAAAGAAATCGACTGAAAAATACGCTAGATATGACAGGTTTGTAAGCAAACCCCTTTTTTCTCCATTCCTATGGGATTTACACACATTAAACACATTGTGTTTGTGAGAGCGTATAATATCATGATGCCTTTGTCAACTATAAATGTTTCATTTTCTTGAATATTTCAACTATGGATTAATCAATGAATCTATTTATACCAATGTGCCAAGTGATATGACAAATCTAAACAGCAATTCACCTGTTGCAGAGCAAGAAAACAAGATCTTCCCATTGTTTAGGATATTGCTAAGAGTTTAGTCCCTTATTGACATAGCTTGTATTTAATTGCTTTTGAGGACTAATGAAGGAGATTATGGCTATTCATAGATCAATTAAACAAGACAGCAAGGGTCACCATTACATTCATAATGATATCGTACATTAACGCAATATCTTGCTTTACTATACAAATCCCATTGGAATAGAGGAAAATTAAGAGGTGGATTACTAAAAATTTGTCATATCTGGCTTATTTTTCAGTCGATTGCTTTTATTTTTTCAACACTTGGAAGTATATCAAATTTGCTTTATTAAAACAACAAGAAATCTATGATCCAGTGATTTACCAAGGTCAAGGTCATCTGCAATCCATGCACAATTTTGTTTGATTCACGTAGGATTTGGAATTTCCAAATTTTGTCACTCTCCGGCTCTGTTTCCCAATTCAAATACCGCTACTTAAGATCATGATGTTACTGCTGTTTCATAACATATTTTTGGCTATCTCATTTTAAGTCAATTTTAGGTGTCTATAGATTTGATTGTATATTATAGATATTTCCATCACTGTAAAATTGGGATATTTTAAATATTATTAACTTTATAGTTCTGAAGTTTTGTTTCATATAACTTTAATGGTTGTCTATTGACTCCAACTGGGCTGTCATTATGTTGTGTTTAGAAATCACATTTTTCATCATATTTAATTATTATACCAAAATAATTTCTTTAATGTTGTCATATTTCTTTACTAATTTGTATTATATTTTAGTTCTCATTGTATGTTATCAAATATATATAGGAACCAGAGGAAGAACAACATTTGTTGATGCTGGTTCACCGTGTTGAAATAAAGTTTTTGATTGTTTGATATATGTATCAATGGCAAAAAATAAAGAGTATAATGTATTTTATGTTGAGTCCGAATAGTTGCGACCCATCGCATTAAAAGAAGTCAGTTCTCATTTGCGACATTACCTCCTTTGCACCAAGATCTAATATGGCTGCCCCAAAATCAACGTGCCCCCGACACATTAGTCTAGCAGATTATATGCGTTTCCATGCATCCCCTTTCAATTCTAAATTCTAACATGCTTTTAGAAGAACTGTGCCATCTTCTTCAAGAATTCTGATGTTGAAAAGTATCTCAAATGATTTGTCATATCACAAGGAATCAGAAAATATACAGTTTGGCATATATGTAATGCTCAGTCATTTGGGATACTTTTCACCTAAATCAAACCATTTTATATGACTGATCTGTTTAGATCCAGATGGCCGCCAAACGGACCCTGTGGGACAATAATTGATTTTGGTAACATCTGGCTTCCTTAACTAGATGTCGTAGAGATTCTAAAAATCATGTAAGAATTTAGTTTTAAGGGCGATGCATGGGAACCCATGTAATCTATTGTTGAGAGAGACATAATATTGGCCTCCATATCGAATTTTTTGAACATGAGAAATTTACTGGAAGGGTTTAATAGTGATTTAATCAGTATACTACCAGCAAAATCCAACGTAACGTATTGCAATTTAGTGTTCAAAACACATCCTATCAGTAACCTGTCCATGGGCTAGAAGCTTTTTGTTCTGTTAACATGCAACGATTTCAAGATGACGATAATTGCTGCCTTTTGAAGATATTTAAAACTTGTAATTTTGTTTTGAAAAACAGATGAAATTCAAGATGGCGGCCAATATATTTTGTATATATTACTTTTTTGCGGGTTTTAAAAATTTGTTGCCATATTAACACATCAGAAATGTTAAATATGAGTTTCTACGGGTACAGAAAAAGTACGTCCAGTATTCAAGAATATTGACAGTACCATATCTCTGGAATTCACCTTTGACGCGTAGAAATGCCATTGTATGACACCACAGCTTTTGTATAACAACCGTGGCATTTAACCTGATAGAATTATGTTTGTCTCGTTACCAAATCTTTTGATTCCAAGTAGATGTTACGATCATGGCAGGTGTACTTAATGGAATTACAATTTAAATAATCCCTGCCCAATCAATGGCAGACGGTGTTTCTATACTGATCCCTATTGTATGTTTGTACTGCCCATTTCGGGGAAGAGGCCTGAAGCCTCTTTCACAAAAATAAGGGGCAGTACAATCAAAAGAGATACAATACATATAAATGATGAAAGGAAATACGGCTAGACGTATATTAAAGGTCTTCAAAGTCTTCAGTTCCGTATTCGGCGAAAATCCTGACTAATAATCATCCTACAACGTATTCTTATACCAACAACAGCCAAATCAAAATGGTAATCTATTGTGCTGACCATAACCCGCAGGAACTGCCTGGTATGGATATATGGGACAGATGAGAGTGTCGCAGTGAACAACTGCCTTCTTTTGATGTTACGGGTCACACATTTTCTACAATGATTTCCATCATATTTCTAGTTTACTAACATACATACAAAAAAGCTGTATGAGCTTGTATGCTTCGATGATGTAGATATGTAACTTTTGTAACTGTAATTTATGATCCATAACATGCAGTGGCGGCGCCACGGGGGGGGGGGGCATGATTTTGCCCCCAAATTTTTTCTTGCCCCCTAGTTTTCCCCTGGCCGAAAGAAAAATGAGGGATTATTCGGCGATTTGCGGCCAAAAAATCACCAAATTTTGGGTAAAATCAGCGATTTGGGGCCAAAATTATTTAAAAAAATATCCAAATATTTGATACTTTGCCCCCCAGAATTTTACTTTGGCCCCTCCAAAAAATGCACTTTTCCTCCCGTTTGCCCCCCCCCCCCCCGCTGATAACATGGTTCGCTGTCCCTTCCTTGTTCTTCTTCAATACATGTTGGGGTTAACGAAAGCAGCTATGCCGCCCTCATATTCCACAAATGACACCGATCTAGCATTCTGTTGGGCGGGTTGCTGATACACAGATGCGTCAAAGGTGGACTTGTTAAGTGATCTGCGGATATACAAAGCGGTAACTGCTACGGCCAGAATAGCGATGACTGCTCCAATCAAACAAAATGCAGCAATTATGGATCTGTAATCAACGTCTATGAATATAAAGAAAACAAAAGGTAATAGGTAAGCTTAGGTAAGTTATTTGGAACTTAACAACAAAAACACCCATTAACTTTACCTGAACCATTTGATTTTTCTATGAGTTATATTCCCTAATTACGAGAGAGTTATTGATAAGGACAAAAGGTGAGTTGTGTACAGGGCAAACGACGAGTTGCGTACAAGGACAAAGGCGAGTTATATGGATAGGGGAGTTGGAAAGGGTAAAAGGCGAGTTATGTATGCAAAGTGCAAAAGCCAAGTTGTGGATAAGGGCAAAATGTGAGTTGTGTAAAGGGCAAAGGCGAGTTATGTGGATAAGGGCGAAAGGACGCTGTTGTGAAAAAGGGTGAAAAGCGCGAGTTATGCAAGTACAAAAAGGAGGTAGTGGGGATAAGGGCAAAGCAGAGTTGTTGATAGACGGGCAAAGAACGAGTTGTGTACAAGGACAAAGCGAGTTATGTGGAGAGAAAGGCGATTCGCGTTGTGTAAAAGGGCGATTAGTAGTAATGACAAAAGGGTGTGGATAAGGGCAAAAGGTTAAGTTGTGGTTTATAAGGGCAAAGAACGAGTTGTGTACAAGCGGACAAAAGGCGAGTTACGTACAAGGGCAAAGTGACGTGAACAACGGCGGAAGGCAAGGAATAAGCCCTTTTCGAGTTAAAATATCGCATGAGCCAGTCGGGTGCAGGCCATGTGGAAATGAGCATCCGGGGTAGGGATGAGTACCATACCGGAATTTCTAGAATTCCCGAAACAGGTTGCAAGTGGTTTTTCATCATCACAGTGACATAGAAACGGGGCATTTGACTAAACCTAAAACTTAGCTGAAAGTGGCGAGTTGATGCGATCAAGGGGATTTTGTACATGGTGTTTTTGGGAAGGCAAAAGGTTACTTTGGATAAGGGAAATTGGTAGTGTGTATAGGATGAAGCGCGAGTTATGTGGACAAGGGAAAGTTAAAAAAGCGACTGACAGCAAAATTGCAGACGCTTTTTTTATCAGTAAATTAACAGAACTATAGCGCGAGTTGGATGATGTAAGCTTGATAATACCGTAAAATCGCATCTACAAGCAACAGTGCGATGGCGAAAACCGACAAGAGAGAAAAAATGATTAGCACCCTCTAAATGAGCGGTGAGCTTTGGCATGCACTTTGTGTGAAGTTGTTATCAGCAAAAAGATCCCATAAAATACATGTCCTTCTCCCCATGAGAGACATTACCAAAGTCAAAATAGGCCACTGTGTTATTAGAGCATTTTGTGGAATCCAATCGGCATGTTACATAGCTGATAGCTAGCCAGTGCTGTGCAGTGTACCGTGAGATGACTGAACTTGCTGATTGTGTGCGCAATAACGATTAAATTGAAGTTTCATGTTCGCTGTACGTTGGCCATGGGATCAAAAGGAAAACAGTGTCATCTTTGATAAAACTTAGCAGAAGTAAACCATTTTTCCACTATAAATAATAATAATGTTATAATTACCATTTACTTGGTATGGCCAATTGTTAAAGGTTTGAACATTTTCATGAAAATGAATAAAGCAATATCAATTTTTTCTGAATATCAGTGATCAAGGGATATACCCACCTATACTACATGGACCAAGCAAATAATGGCATATGACAAGTTAAATCCACCTGCCTATTCAGCGGACACAGCTCTTCAGATTCCCCTTGTTTAGTTGGAACTCACAGCTTTGTTTATGTCCACGCAGTGAATAGATGTCAGGGTATAGATGGTATCCTGCCCAGTTTGGGTAGACGTTTTACACAGAAGTCTCAAGTTCGCAAATGAGGTATTGCCTTTGATTCCGTCATGGACTGTTTGATGTGTGTGCAGAGCCGGCAGGACGGGAATCATCGGCACTCCGTTGTATACTGGGACTTCAATATGAACGTCTACCCAGTTTGATTGAGCTGGCTCGTTCGCGATAAAAATAACCCTTGGGTTCTACTGTGAGTTCAATAATTTTGACTGATATTTAATCATTTATTGAAAAAAGAAAGAAACTCATGTGAACAAAACTCACGGTGGATAGTTGCTGGTAAGCTGTGATATAAACATTTTTGTGCAGAACCAAGAATCATAACTTATTGGCGGGACCTCTTTTCTATTCAAGTTACCATGCTTTCAAGTCCCCCCCTTACTTTATTACCACCACTGGATCCTCTCCCCCCCCCAGATATTAGAAAAATACAAAAGAAGGGGGTTAGCGACCTTTGCTAACAACACGCGTTAAATGAAAAGAAATGGGGTTAGCGGACAAGTTACTGTAAGTTAAGTTTTGTTTATGCCACAAAGATGTTAGGTCCACAGTCTGCAAAACAACTTTCCTTTCATGTTTTTTGTTCATCTGTTCCTTTTCGGAAAAATAATGAATATATGGTAAAAGTTAATTGAACGCACAGTAGAAAGCATAGATTTATTTATTCGTGAAAGAGGACGAGTATCTTGCGCTTGCGTCATGAAAAAAAAATAGCTCGCTCTTAATCTGGTGATGAGACCTGAAATCCTTTTTATCGGAAGTACAGAGCATTTTATTACGCATCCAGTTGAACAGTAATTTGTAGTGCTTTACCTCTGAATACCGAGCGGATTTATTGGATGATCAAACATTGCTATTATTTGCTCGAGTCAATGCCGCCGCTGCATGATGTACAATTCTACTGGTCACTGATATTTAGGAAAAGAAATTGTGATGACATTTATTCATTTTCAATCAAATGTGCAACTTTTGCAACTTGAACATATCCCAGAGTAGAAAGGTATAATTAGAAATTTAAACTGAGCAGAAATCAGTTACTTCGCCGATATGCGTAACCATATATCCTTATGCAAGCATCTTTCTTCTTGATCCCATGGAGTAGAGGCAGTTACATTTTGTATTACGCTATTCACGTCCAGTCAGTATGCAGCCATGTGGAGAGTTGGGACTTTTAGTTAACCCTAACCCCTTAATAAAAACGGCTGAGTTTTCAATCGACCAACGTGGCCGAAAGTTCATCAAAGAAAATGATAAATTTAACACATGGATAGATATAAATTATGCTGTTTTATTGCTCAATTTTGTTGGAACAAAATTAATAATGAATAGAATAAAACCAAAATCTAGACTACCAAAAAATGAGATCTGTCGGATATGCATTCATTATGCTGTGATATGGGGGCGGCTGGATTATTTTGCATTGAGGGTAATAGTCTGCCGTTTGTTATCAGGGTTCAGGAAGGGACCAAAAGTCAAAGGTATCCAGAGGTAAATTTCGTAGAAATGCCCTATGGACACAAATTTGGTCAAAATGACAACTGGCCTGGCACAGAACAATCTGAGGTCAAAGGTCACACAGGTCGAAGGGCATCCAACACGGGGGGGGGATGAAATTTATACTATAGAGTCTTTATTGACACTAATCTCGATGTAAAATTAATACAGCTTTGGACCCGTCAAGGCGAATGGAACCAAAACAGAACCATTGCTGTGACTTAGAAAGCACGAGTAGATCATTGCGGTGGATTACTTGCTGCCCACGTCGTGACCTTTGACGCAGGTCTTTGACCAAGTTGGGTGATTATAGCAATCTGGCGTGGTGGCGTGCAGTTTTGGAAGAATTTCAAAGAATGACGCTTTAATCGGGCCCAAGTGATCTTTGACACAAAATGCAACACCCCATTTATGGCCCTGGGTCAGCCGTTCTTCCGACCGAGTCTAGTTATTAAAGCATCGATTTGTGGCAGACCCGACGAGGGTAAGAGTGACTACCGTACTGACCCATGGTGCCTTTGGACCCCAATCTGTGAACACACCCTGTATGCACTTAGGTCAGGAGTCTGACGAAGTAGGGTTTAGCCATATCAGCGATTTGTGACGATGTTGCTAAAAAAATCGCGCCCCTATTTTTCATCGTAGTCCCTTTTTTTGCAATGTTGTATTGGAAATTGTTGTAGTAAAGACCTCTGTAAGTGGCTAAGCGAAATACGCCGTATTTGTCAAGAAATTATAATATTTATGCTTTGTTTACTAATAAAAGTCGGGATTCGACTTTTTAAGGTCTAGAAACAGCCGTAAATGCCATATTCAAGACCGCTTTAACATGGTTAAGTGTCTGTTTTTCCAAAAGAAAAGTAATATAACGTGTTGATATGACCTAACACTAGCAATTTAGAGACAAAATCGGCATTTTAAATTTGGAAAAAAATGACTGATAGTGGCTTTAAGATCAAGCTAACTGTGTAACACTAGTAGCATTTTGAAATATTAAGAGGGGTTAGAGAGACTGCCCCATTTTGACCCCTAAATGACTTCGGATTCAAAATCTCTGAACACCCCATATTGCCACGCGCCTGACAATCTTTCTGACCGAATGTC
Organism: Ophioderma brevispina; assembly: GCA_023653785.1. Taxonomy (NCBI): domain Eukaryota; kingdom Metazoa; phylum Echinodermata; class Ophiuroidea; order Amphilepidida; family Ophiodermatidae; genus Ophioderma; species Ophioderma brevispina. The sequence goes on from JAMKCH010011632.1 coordinate 23,382, forward strand.
ATCGATAGCACGTACGAACTGTGGGAGAAAAAGCAAAAAGTGTGTTAGCGCGACAATGACCGTTATTGACCCTACGTGACCCCTATGGTCAAACTGTGTACATCCCATAGGGCCTTGGTCAGTGGTTTCTCTGACAACATCGGGCGATCATAGCACCAATTCTGTGGCAGAAGAAGGAATTTAAATATAGAGTTACGACGAATGCCCTTTAATCGGCCCACGTGACCTTTGACCCCAATCTGTGTACACCCCATAAGGGTCTTGGGTCAGTGGTTCTTCTGGCAACATTTGGTGCTCACAGCACTTATTCTGTGGCAGCAGAAGGAATTTATAGAGTTCCGACGAATGCCCCTTTAATCGCCCACGTGACCCTTGACCCCAATCTGTGTACACCCCATATCTTACAAAAATATTGAGTACTTGAAAAGGGAATTGGCAAATGTTGACTGGGTAACAGTATGTAATTCTAATGATGTTAATATATCATATTCTAAGTTTCTTGATACATATAATAAGAATTATGATAAGTGTGTTCCTAAAAAAGAAACGTACTTGTTCACATATAAGTAATCCAAAATCACCATGGTTATCATATACCTTGTTGAAATGTATAAGAAAAATAAACTCTACAAGAAATATATCAATAAGCCCAATGATATATATTTGGAAAAATTAAAAAAAAATACAGGAATAGATTAAACTACCAGTGGCAAACAAAACTATTATAGAGATTTGCTCGAGCGTGAAAAAAGTAATATGAGAAAGATTTTGTTTCTGAAATTTAACATATACTTGTCATACAGAAATTGCTATTGAATTTAGTAAATACTTTGCTAATATAGGCCCTTCATTAGCATCCACTATCAAACATTCAGGCAAAGATTGTTCTTATTTACAGAACAGTAATAGTGCAACTTGTTTTTTTAGACTCACAGGTGAGGATGAAATAATAATTCTAAAGGAGCTTGGAAGTAGAAAATGTGCTGGACATGACTAGCAGGGGACTGTGAAATAGCGTGCGCTTCTGGTTAAAATAGTGAATTTTTGCACACAAGTACTTTAGGCATTGATAATCCATAAAATTGATGGAAGCACTTGCCAACCCTCCTTAATGGACCCCAGCTTGGGTTTCAAGGTTGTTGAAAAGTACACCATGATGTTTGTGTGGGTATAAGGATTCCAAAAAGGTATAGTTTACACTATATATGGCTTATAGTTTCGGAATTATGGGGTAAAAACTGTATAAATAGTGAAAAGGTCAATTTTGGTGTGTATTTAAAAATTGATATGATTCAGGTAATATGTGGTGAAAATTGTTTCCCTGGCTTAAATGATTGAAAAAAAGGAATAGTTTGCCTTATCTGATATGCTTAGTTTTCACGTTATCCAACAAAATAGGTCACAGGTCAATAGAATCCCAATAGCTGGCCAATACTTGTTGACTTTCATTCGCCAGTTTGGTTAATAACCAAACACTTAAGATGTCAAACATATTCCTATATTTCATTCTATTAGGCTGACCAACACCTTGAACCACGTTTTTTACAAAAAATTGGAGCACTTTGTTTAATTTTTTGACCCTGTACAAAACAAAATTGCCCTTTTAACCTTTTTTTAGCAGTTTTACCCCATATGTCCAAAACTATAAGCCCATAGGTAGTATAAACTATCCCTTTTTATCATTGAACTGATTATGTTATTATTAAAAAATTTGTCGATAAAACTAGACTTCCTTGTTTTTACTTAATCTGTGTTTTGTTCTTTTGCAAGTTGCATATTTTGTGAGGCTGCAAGACAGCATGCATAACGTGCGTGAAACAACTCTGTCCATTCATGAAAGTGGTTACAAAATCAATTTTTTTGTGATCGCAGACAAAGCAAATAAGATACACAAACACCATTGGAAAGCCTGGTCTTTATTCTTTATATTATCCAGTAATGATGCCTTATTTTGAATTTCATATTTAACCAATTTTTATTTGTGCCACTTTTTGAGACAGGCTGTACTAGGACATATGATTTTTAATTAACTAACAAACCCGGCTAAAAATGGAATTTTTTACAAGAAACAGTATGGGGACATGGTTTTCGTACGATTCATTCATATATGGTCCGTGCCGTTTTCTTGATTTCATTTCTGAAGACAACTAGACCATGGGACGTGGACCACATAACCAACTGTATAGCACATTCTGTGTCCCCATCTGGGGGCTAGGGCAAACAAGTGTAAATTCATAATAAATTATTACGATCACATAACTTTCTGTTCCCGCACATAAAAACTGGCACATTTTCTTAAAATAGATAAACTGTCATCTCAATTTCTCTTTCTCCCAATATCAGAGACCAATTTATATGTATAGACTTTCAGCTACGCATGATCTAAAAAACGATATTAGCAATGGGCCGGGTATGTAGTGCCATTGTTATAGCCAGGGTTACCACCTCCACTATTCGGGTTGAGTGACAATACCCGTCCTCTCTCACAACCAGTTGGTATCATTAGAATATAGGTCGTTGACCTAAATTTTCTCTGAAAACGCGGTAGAATTGAATAGAAATGAAGTTAAGCACGCATGTTACGGATTTTGGTTCTGCACAAGTTGTTAGGTCAAAGTTTGCAATTTAAAAAAAAACATTCTCCTCATGATGTGTGTTCCCAGTTTCTTCTTTCCAGAAATGATGAAAATATGGCCAAAGTTAATTGAACACGCACTTAGAAGCTCAATCTTTATTTATCTGTGAATTAGGTTAAGTATTTTGTCCTGAAAATACTCAGTCTAAATTGGAGAGCGTAACAGCTGACATCTCTTCAGCTGCGCGACAATAACAATGAAAGGGAAGTGAAGTGTTTTTCTACAGCGCATACCGGGCCGGTGAGTGAATATCTTTAACTCCATTGTTTGCTGAAGACTATGTGTATCCACTAGTCACTGATATTGGGTAATGAAATTGAAGTGACATTTTTATTCTTTTTTCATAGAAAATGTGCCAGTTTTATTTGTGGGGACAGACGATTATAGGATTTTAATATTAATTATGAATTTACACTTGGTTTTCCCCTAGCCCCCCGATGAGACTACAAAACAACAGCATAGAGGACATGTCCCATCGACTAAACCTGAAGAGCTTAAAAGAATTCCACTCTGCTGTTAAATCCCTATCCCATTTAAATCATTTAGATATTTGTCAAAACCTTTCCGTCATCTCATTGTTTGTTGCTTTTTTTGTTTATGTATCATGCCAAAGAAGGCACCTGTGAAAGTTGGCAATATTTTATAAATTTGACTTGTGTATTTGTTAATTTGTAAATGTGAATTTTAATGACGGTAAGCTTTATATAATAATAATAAATCCCTGTCTAAACTCGGGAATTGTTAAAAGCGTATTTTTGTAAATTCATGGTAGTTTGGTTTAACTGTTTCAGTCTTATTTTTTCGCTCAAGTGGTCTCAGTCTGTAATCATTTCTTACAGATCAGTACAATATCAAACTTATCCGTTTTCATATTCTTTATTCGTGCTTTTGAACACTCATGTTACGTGCGTTTGTGTGTGTGTGTGTGAGGGTGTGTGTTATGTGTGTAGGTAAATGTTCTATTTTTTGTTGTACTTTATTAATTTTGTGTGTGTGGTGGTATTCAGGGGTACTATAGTTTCGGGCAACCTGCCTTTCAGTACCTCCTCGATCTAAATTTGTTTGGTGGGGTTTTTGATTATCTTTTTAATGTGTTTTGATGGAAATAAATTTCTATGATTCTATGATCTACGGTATAGTTTCTGCAGTTCTTTAGAATTAACAGAATTTATTTAAATAAAAAAAAGTGCATTACTGTTATTGTTAGCTGTCTAATCTCATCGCCCTCACAGATATCGCCGCTGCCTGAGAGCATCTACGAATACAAATGAAAGCAAAATCAATCATTAATTTTAAGAAAGATAAAAGGTTTATGTTTCAATTAATAGTTTATAAATTTAAAATTTTGTACCGGCATATGTTGATTCCGTTCGAAATATCAAATTGTACATCCTCAGAAGAAGAGCAAGCGGGAATTCAGGACACCGGCTATCGAATAAATTGAGAGAAAATATAAGAATAGTTTTAAAGAGACTCAAAGACATCTCCAGAAAAAATGCGCCCATATTACACCGTTAAAAATAAGGCGAAATTGTAACAAGAGAGCTGTAAAATCTGGATGGACCCTAAAAGTTGTAAAAAATAAGCGACCTCGTATTTACGCGATGTCGTAAAATATGTCCCCACCGAAGTCGCGATCACTAACATACTATAATGCAATACCCCTCCACAACACCCCGCATCACCCGACCCCCTCCCTATGGCATAGGTAGTCTCATGTAGT
>JAMKCH010011633.1:0-53584 GCA_023653785.1 Ophioderma brevispina
TTCCCATTATAGCTCATATGGCGGGTGTTTGGTTCATTGGTACGTTCTACACCAAAGTAGCGTTGAATATGCGTCTATTGTTTCCTGATAATAGAAATAAGGCCTGAAAATCGAGAAATTACTATAAACGTGGAATTGATTTGTACATTCATCCTGTTCATGGAAACATGACATGCACTACGCGCACTACGAGGGATAAACTAACGCGGTATTTGTTCTCAACTGACGGACGTATTTCAGACGTTAGGTGGGCCAATTCGATCTTATCAATACCAAATTGCTTAGAAGACACGTTAATAGGTTCCTCAGAAAGAATGTGTACTCTGAAAGAATGTGTAATATTCTTATTTTTTTCAATAAAAAAATTCCTCCAAATGTTATGTATTTTTACCTTGTAATTTATACGAACAATATAATTGAAAGGAAGAACGATGCTGGAGAGTTACAGGTATATGTATGAAATGGTGCACACTTGAGGTATATCTTAACCTAATCCATGTCAACAGGATTAATGCACGTATTGAAGCAGAGATAAGTTTCACAGCCTCAGAGGGTCCAATTTTAGACGACTCCTACTTTGTTCATAAGTAACATTCGTAAACCGTACGGTAACCAATACTGATTTCAGATTTGCCTTATTATGGGTATATGGGCGAATCTGACCAGTGTGGTGACTGAATACTTGTGAGTTGGTTAACGAGTACGTTACTGGACGGTTAAACACTTTACTTACTTTACACACCAATATCAGTCGTTTGTGGAACCACGGCATGCCTAAATTCTTCCATATTTTAACTCTAATAAAGGAAAAATAAAAACAATAAATTCACCAAAGACCAAATTTTCAACATGATGGTGACCAGATTTTATTATTATATTATAAAGCACTTAAGTACATCGAAAAATGACCAGCACGAGATGTTTTATGGTCGGTATACGGCTGAAAGTGAGCCAACGAGCGCGGAGTAAATTGTCTTAATTGGTCCAAAATGCTATTCTTTGAGAAAAATACCTGTCCACATGTAAATTCATGGTATAAAAAACTCCTTTCTTCATATATATATAACATTTCTTAGTCGTACGACAGTCCAAGTAGTTCATGTATTATATAACTGACGGGGTCATGATAAATGTTTTACTTTCAATGGTTAAAAACAAATTAAAAGAAGCAGGGAAATCGGTACACACCAGAAACTTGCTCGTAATGAAAATAAGATACACATCTATTAAAAAATGCTACAATAGGGTTGAAGTGTCTATGCAAAGAAAAAAAATCAAGGGCTTTGTCTCATTCAACGACAGTTCTATAACCGCTACATATCATGGCCATCTACTTCGGCAGTTTTGGTAGATCTATTTCGATAATTAAATTAGGGAATTTTGAGGTTATAGATAAATACAAATACACCTAAAATTAATCCTCTTGACCCTGGAATGGATGGATATTCTTCAAAGTTTTATCCTTTTAAGAGTGAGGCTATTGAAGAAAAATGCCCAAATGAGTCTAGCAGTTCGCTCATGTAAGGATGGCAGGTCAAATCATAGGTCAAAGGTCAATCAATCCATCTATGGCTAAAATAATTCGGGGAGGAGGAAACGAAGAGTGATTGAACTCGGGCAAACGGGAAATATGGTAAAAAACGTTGCCTTCTCTTAAATAACGCTGTGCCTGTAGGGTTTTACTATAACAAGATGGTGTATTCAATTAAGGCAAAAATTGTATGTTTTGATTTCAAAGGAGTTATTTCTTTATACGAGTGCTTGGCATTCAAATCATTCAATCATGTATTGTAGTAGATGGAGAAGTAGGTAGGCCTACACAAGTTACCCATTCTATTGTTTTCATCAATCCGATACTTATTAGCCCAGACCTTTTGACATTACATACCATGGAAAAGATGGAACCTAACGATTTCCAATCCGAAGGAACCATGGCAAGTAACTAAAGCTTATCCATAGAAGCAGGTAAGTATTGATAGCAAGACTTGGAAAATAAATCAACAGATACGTTGGAATTCACGGGGTTTCTTTAATTGGGAATATTCCTTGATTACAACAACTAATGAAAGAGAATTATTTGTTATGTAGCTTTGATGGGTTGGCATTTCAAATACTAAAATGAATGCGTGTTTTTGGCCTCCTCTATACTTTTTCACGATTTGCTCCCATTTCATTTAACTCCCTCTCTGTTAACTCGTCTCTCTATTTTTCTTTATCTTCTTGGTTCTTTCTTGCTCTCCTCTTTGATGAATCGATCTTTCTTTCATGTCATTCCCTGTAATTCAATTTTCCACGAAGCACGATATAACCTGAAAATATATTAAAATGTAATATATTATTGTAACTTGCGGTAAGGACTTGGCTATGACGAAATTGACTGCATGTCTGGAACAACACGGAAACATTGTGAAATTCAGATCTTTATTTCATACAATTTTCAATAGCTTGTCAAGGTTTGTTAGTGATTACTGCGTAAAATTTTCCATCAGATTTATAGTAGATCCAATAAGATCCGTTGGCGTCCCAGTACGGTGGAAATTGTGTTCAGCTACGATAGCTGGCCTATGGAACCTACACGCCGGAGAGAAGACGGGTTCCGGTGGGCTCCGACAGCAGCTTAAACGCAGTTAAGTGGCCTGGTTTCAAGTGACACTTAACGCGCAGGAAAATCGATACGCCTCAATTATTGGAAATTTTAAGACCGACTAGCAATCTGAGGATCGCAACCACTTATCTGGGCGGGCAACTCTACGGAAAGCACTTTGTTCAAACCGGTTGTATATTTTTGTTGGCTGTTGTTTGCCATGCACAGAAGATAAAGGGCGCATGAGAGAACTTAATAAAAAGATGTCTATAGGCCTATAACTTTCAGACCGTGCAGAAGAAATTACTTGACTATGATCTAACTACTACTTTGTGTTTGGGGCACTGTCTGTTGTTTTCTTGTTGTAGTTCTTTAATATCCACATTTATCTTGATGTTTTATTGCTTACGTCTTTTGAAGCATACTAATATAAGAAATTGGTTCGCAGCGATCGCACCGGCGGCTTTGGACCGCTATATTTGTGATGGATTCGAAAATGCGACTTTTTCGTCCAATAAGGCCCTACCATTTTGGCATGTTTGTCAATGCAACAGTTTTAATTTTCGATTTATTTTCGTGTTAAAAAATTAAGTGGTTTGACAATTTTAGTACACAAAGTACTTGGAGGTGTTTAAAAAACACAAAAACACGCGATTCATTATGTAAAATATTATGTTGGAAACATTTAAACACGTTAATTAAGATGCTAAAATTTTAATTGAACGGAAAAGGTGTTATTAATAATTTAAAACAAGTTAATTGTATTAATTGCATTCATTAATCATTCGGAACACCTTTTTACCACTGTAAAGTATACGCAAATTAACACGTTGAAAGGTAAAAATTGTGATTATCAGTTAGTGTCGTTGGAAGAAAAGGACACGTCCCGGCCAAAGAAAATGTCAAGAAAAACTGATTCCGAAGATGGAAACTTTCCTTAAAGTAGACGCGAATTTAAATTTATAAATTGTGACACCGTGGCATTAATTAATTGTATTTAAACCAAAACAAACAAAAATATTACTCACATGCAATAATTAAAGAATCATTTACTATAATATGGCTAATGTTGATGTATGTGCCAAAAGGCTCCATCCAGTTTTCGATCCATTATTGGGCCCAATTCACATGAAAGATTGACCGGTGGGTGTACTAACTATATCGGGAAAAAGGGTTGAAAAATCAGTGAAAATGTTGGTGGTTGCTTGGAAATTACCCATTGTTTGTGGTAACCGTTAATAACAAGCAGGGAAGCATTGTGTGGTGCGCATGAGACGATATATGCAGTACGCAATTTACAGGTGCCTTAATATGATGAAACGGTCTACTTGTGGGGAGAGGAAAGAAAAATGAATGGGTCAAAACAGTAACAGTCGTGTGGTATGTATGACGGAAAACTTATACTGGTGGGACAGGGGAATTTGTTAGAAAATAATAGTAAATATAGATTTAAAGATGGCTTTTTATTATTAGAGAATTGACGGGGTTAAAACGGCAGGATGGAGGGGAAGTTTATACTGGGATTTTGAGAGGACTTCACATTGTATGGGGAAATTGGGGATGTACCATAAGCCTATAACAAGAACTTAATACTGGATAGCACCACGGGGGAGTACTTTGAGGGAAAAAGTTAAACACTTGAACGTTATACGGGATGAAATATCTGAGGTTTTATATTTTTAATAACATAGCAAAGATCATTTAATACGGATTGAATGGTAACACGTCATGTTATTGCGCTTTGGTGTTCCTGTAGACGGATCACTACGGATGAAGTACGGAAAGTTTAATGGAACAATATGGTTATACAGCCTTTTATGTCTCAAAAAAAAAAGGTTACAATCCGAAGAAAAAAAATGGGTTTAAATATGAATTCAAACTAAGTAATTCTTACTTGACATAATATTAAAGAACAAAGACCAGGCATTCCAATGGTGTTTGTTTCATTCATTTTGCTTTTGGTCAATCCAGAGATCTAATCAATTTAGTGCAATACATCATCGGTTCGTCCGTGGACGGAAGGAAGAAGCACTGGCTAACATTGACCAGATATCCCTGTAATGCATGCTATACTGGATCTCTTTAGATCTAGATGGAGACGCTCTTGATGGTTCAGTTCTATATGAGTCACTAGCTACTGTTGTGTAAAAATAAAACCATGAGTCAATCGCCCAAAGCCCGCAAATTTATTTCAAGTGGGGGGGGCCCACTCGAGTCGTTCTTTGTTTCCGGGTACTTGAGATCCGCGGTCATCGAGACGTGACTACAATGGGTCATTGATTGCACCAATTAGAGCGTCATCATATCCAGCCTCCGTGACGATGTATACTACCGACTTGTATATATTTTATGTTATGGTACAAATAACCACACTCTCAGATCCGATGAGTTAGCACTCGCTGTAGCGGTATTGTCTCACCTGAGCAACTTCGGAGATACAATGAAACTCGTTGGAAATTTTGCCTGCAGTAATCCCTTATTATTTAGTAGCATAATTAAAGCCTTACCGTTACGGTACGCCATCACCGTTTTGCCCCGACAAAGGTATATTTTTTGCGTTCATGTCGATACCTTACGTTATGTTAAAATGTTTTGTAAAAGAATACTGCTCTGGATGTCCAACTGTGGAAGTCTCTCCCACTCTGTGTGTGTTAGTCTCTGATTCACAGCAGATTTCTGAAGGAAACGATAAATTCTGACATCGTGTCTGCCTCCTGAATGCAGCAATATTTGAAGCAAAAGATTTCCATTATTCAATGAACATTCCTTCCAACAAAGGTGTCTATTCCATGAATTCCCAGGTTTACCCTATCTAAATACTACTTTTATTATCATAATTCTCACAGATAGTAGATCTCTCGCCCGCTCATGACAAGAATGTGAGGAGGTATTTGGAGTGTTTATTGATATGATTTTTCCAGACATAATAGTTGGAATTTCCATTTGAAAAAGTAGAGGTCCGATCTTGCGTAATGATAGGTTTTATATTGTTGTGAAAAAAAACCCATCACCACAGCTTAGTGCTCCTTTTTAGTTACGGTATACTCTTTTAAACCAAAACGATAAATACAACTGCACCTACTATCCTTTGAATTCAGGTTAGAAAGGTGTCACTTGCATCAAACAAAACAAAGCGATCCATCCTAACCGACGGAGTGTGTTGCCTGATGCATTTGTTAGAGCATGTATAGCCCAGTGGAAAAGCGCAGGACTCACATGAACATCAGATTGTTAAGTTGTTGAGTTCAGCCCCGCCGTGGCCAACGTTTGTTTCCCTGGCAAGACACTTTATCTCGGCCTGTCTCACTTCACCCGGTTGTAAATGGGAGAGCTGTGGGGAGATTCATATTGTGCGCCTTTATAATTGGCGTCCGGTCGGCCGAACTTTTTCAATATGGTCAAAATATGATATACACTGCACATACTAGCTGCTGTTCGCTATGCTAGCTGCTCTACTGCTGCTGCTGGAACTATCACTACTTCTACAAATTCACAATCAAATGTTCTTTGTTCGTTAGATTGGGGTTTGGATACCACACCATTAATATCGCTAAAGATAATAAGAGAGCCAGTTCGTCACGTGCTTTTATCCACCCAATTAAAACCACCCGCAAAAACCTGTTGTTCTATGTGAGTCTCATGTACGAGGGTAAGTTTCACTTTACAATTTCATTATTCATGAATTTTGATATTACTTGAAATTAAAAGGTTTAATGTAATTATTTTTTAGACAATGTTCGCTGGTTAATGTTTCATTCTATTGTTCTTACTTTTCCGTTTCATTAAAGCTCGAAATAAAGGATAGGAAAGCTATAGGAGTGCATTTCGTCTACAAAGGTGTGGGAAATATGTAATCAACAACACAGGCATTATGGTGTCCGGTGGTCCTATTAACTCACCACAGGTAAAACCCTTTAAGTCAATGAAAGTACCAAACTTGCGCTTTTGGTGTCATGCCTATATCCAATATCATGAAATTGACTGCGTCTTAGTAAATGCATTGTTCTTTGACAATATTCCAAACCTCTAACAAGTAGCAGAAATTAATTGAAATGATTCACGAATATTTGTACACATTTACATTAAAATCCATTACATAAGTGGGGAACGGTTCTTTAAACACACTGGAAAACAAGCTGCTATCCAGAAAGTGTTTTCTGGGGGACCCTCCGTAAAGGGGTGTCCATAATCCTTTGTAAGAGTCAGATACAAGGAACACAGCGGGGTGTTGAACTCATACTTTATCGTTATCATGTTATAATCTTTAACTCCTTTGCATTACAGATTCTGATGCTTCGGGAATTGGGTCCAAAAACCCACCTAGATGAGTGGGACATCAAAGGTAGCGCTTGGACTTACCAGGAGGGACACAAACCTGCAGGTGAGACGGTATTGATTTATCTACAGACCATTTAATCCAATGTTTCTAAACCAGTTAAGGCATACCGTCGTGAGATAAAACAGAATACCAATTTTGATATAAGATTGAATGGGATTTGAGAACAATCTCCAGTAATTGGTCGAGCTATGATTTTTTTTCGAGCAGAGCAGGACCAATACTGGGAGTAGGTGAGAAAAAAAAAATATCACCAATATCATTTTTGTGTCCTTGACTAATTAATAAAGGCATTAATGCGTCAAAGAGAAACACAGCGCCTATTTTGTATTGTTTTTTTTTTTTTTTTTTACACATTCTCATTTTGTCAAATGTAAGTATGCACAGAAACTAGAAACAGACACAAGGGACACCAGACACCCAAGTCCTGGCTACCAGACCACTGGCTCCAGGCACTGACACCCAAGAACTGACACCAGGCATCTAACTTAACATATGGGACACCCAACACCTGAACCTGATACCCCCCAGATAGCCAACTGACGTCGGGCCGACGTCGTCACGGTCGCGGAGTCGGGCAAACCAACGTCAGACCGACGTGGGGCGGGAAAACGGTGGGGAAATTGGTCGGTAGATGGTCGGCAACAAACGTTCAAGCTGACGTGGGAAAACGGGGGAAAAGGGTCGTTTGATGGTAAGCAAACCAACGTCAGCCAGACGTGGGGAAAAAAACGGTGGGGAAATTGGTCGTTAGATGGTCGGGCCAAAACCAACGTCAAGCACGACGTTGGGAAACAGGGGGAAATGGTGTTGAATGTCGGCCAAACCACATAAAGCCGACGTGGGAAAACACGGTGGGGAAATGGTCGTTGGATGGTCGACAAGCCAAGTGTGATCGGGGGGAGTGGGAAAATGGTGGGGGAACTGATCGTTTTGTGGTCGGCAGACCAACGTTGGGCCGATGTTGGGGAAATGGTGGCTGTGAAGGTCGTTTTATGGTTGGTAAGCCAACGTCGGGTGAAGTTGGGAAAATGGTGGTGGAAACTGGTCTTTTGTGGGTTCGGCAGGCCAACGTTGAGGCAATATATGTGGTTCCCGCGGGACTATAATTAGCTAAATATTCTAATAGGCTTTAATTAATAAGGAAAACTGACAGAGGCTTTCAGCAAAAATAGGGCCTTATGATTAGCAACATTGTGCGTAAAAAGAAAACATTATGGCATTTGCAAGGACTATATTTTGATTTTGTGCACGTTGTTTTCACCTTGATACAGGGATTCCTTGCAGCTTTGGTTTTTTCACCTCTGTGAAGATCTGTGACGTATTTCGCCATTTTATGAGTCTTTAGTCTCACTTAGTGTGGTTTCTTAATGTTGAAGCTTTTTACAATGAGTATATTATATATTGCCCTTGATATCAAGCAGGCAAAATTGGATAGTCGTCAGTCTTCTACACAAAGGAACCCCTGGTTCGAATTCCCGGTCAAGCAGGTAAGTCGATTTTCAGTTACTATATAATAATATACCTTAAACATAAGAAGAACTATACTACTGGTGTATTAAGTGTGAAAAACCATAGGGAAATGTTCTTTTTTATCAGGAGACAGTAGGATTTTTATAACATGGCAAAAACATCGTTTATGAGGGTGTTGGGATAACGTTGGCCCAACATGGCAAACATCGTGTTATTAGGGTTGGGTAAGGTGGCCAATGCTGGGCAAACATTGGTCCAACGTAAAATACGACACATGTCCATCGTTGGGCCGACGGACAAAAATGACGTTGGCCCGACGTCACTTGTCGACGTTGGCCTACCATCGCGTGTGATGTTGGGCCACATTGTCCCAAACGCTGTAATGCTATCTGGGCCAACACCTGGCACTTGGCATACACTCAACAAACTACCCAACAGACACCCAACTCCTGGACCCAATACACCAAAACACCTGGCACCGACACCTGACACCCAAAATCTGACACCCAAAGCTGACACCCGGCATTGGCATCACATCTGACACCAAACACCCAACATCTGACAACAACCTGACATTCAAAAACCCCAACATCTGACCACCCCAAAAATCTGACTCAAAACACAACATCTGGACCCCCAACACCTGCCACCAAATGCCTGACACCTGACTGTAGAATGTTAGCGCACCCATGCGATGGTAACATTGCTTATTGGCATTACAGACAACAATAAAAATAAACTAACATAATAATCCCACTGGCCGTTAGTCTAATGCTGTCTTTTTGATCAGAATTCAGGTGAATACTTCATCAGAGCATTACAAAATATAGTGTAAATTAAGAAGAAGAAGTTGTAGTTGTAGTCGTCATTTTGTATTATATTTTGGTCATGATCTTGTATTTTTACATTTTGTTCAGGACCATTTATCAGTGGCAGTGAAGGTTGCGGTCAAACCTGGGACAGGTGCTTGGACTTGTGAAACGGTAATAACCATAGATCAAAAAAGAGTGTAGAATTGATTTATATAATCACCTAAAACTCCTATATTGGAAGATTGATTTGGAATGTATAAACACTGGGATGAATCTTTTTCCCGAATGAATGCAGTATATAAAATGTTTTATTTCACATTTTCATGATATATTTCAATAGATTCCTTCAACTAGCAATGCAGCAGAGGCAGCATGTTTCTTAAAATCCAGTTTTGAGGCAAGTTATGTTTCCCAACGCTAAGTATAATTCATTTTAGACAAATTACCAATGAATAATGTAAATCCAGGTTTAACCAGGTTTAATTACCTTAGATAAATCCAGTTTAGAGACAAGTTAAATATCAAAATCAATAAACAGTATGTCTTAATTGAGAATCCCCTGCTGTGGGTAAACCCGGTTTTGAGACAGATTTAATTTTAATTACCAATTAATAAGATGTAGTTTTGAAATAGGTTAAACCAGTTCAAAGGCGAGTTAAATTACCCCCATCAGGCAAATCCAGTTTTGAGGCAAGTTAAATCACCAAATCAGGCGATAAATGCAGTTTTAAGACGTCAAAATAAATCTAGTTTTAAAACCTATATTAAATTACCAACTCAACACTTTAGGGGCAGGATGTTTAATCTCCTTCTTTTTTTTGTTTTTGTTTATTTTTTGTTTATTTTTATTTTGTTTTTAATATTCATTTAACAGCAACCTAATTCTACCAGGCCCGATTTTGAGGTTCAACAAATATGTATTTTTCATTGTTTTGGAGCAGACGAGCCAAACCTTTATAGAGTGGCTTCTGAGATGTAAGTTTATGAATATTCGTTTTTGACCGAAGCTGACAACACAACACCGAACATCTTGTGAATTACTGCCATGCCATGACGAAATACAAATGCGTTAAGAACTTCATTTCCTCTCATTTGTTTATAACAATTTGGAGTTGCTTGTGTATCACAATGTTGACCACCTATGGACGGCATTACGCACCGAACGCTACATCATGGTGCAGAAACTCCAATGCCCGGGGGATCAGTCTTCATAGACAAGGGGGTATCATCCGTGTCCAAGAATCCACGTAAAAAGGGTAGTTTTTTCAGGATCAGGCACGTTACGTACGTAACGTGAAAAGGGTCTTAAAATCACCCAAAATCAAGAAAAAGGGTTATATTTTCTAAATGAGGACTTACGCATTTAGGGTCCATATTCATATTTCAAATCCCTAAATTTCCAAATGTTTCCGCGCTACGCGCGGTAAAGAAACCATACACATTATTTTTAGTACAGGCCTATTGGTTTGAGATTGAGAAATGACTCCTTTTGTGATGGCCTGATTATACCAAAACTGTTCTATATCACTTAGCTATGAACGGACAATGAGCAATTAAAACTCATTTAAATTTATTTAAATGTCAGTCAATTTTAGGTATATAATTTTCTTTAAATAACTTTTGGGACATAATTTGGGTGCATAATTGCGCGGATTCGGCAATTTTCAGGGAAAATGCCGATTTATCGCTGCGCTGCAAATGCGGAAATGAGTGCCGAAAATGCGGAAATAAGTGCCGAAAATATAAGGATTCTCCCGGATCCTTTAGACCCATAGGAAATGTCTTGAAAACTAAATACCTCAAGGTTTCCGCGACCCACCCCGTGCCGCTTACGAACTATCCATGAACACCTTTAATTTTATGATTAGTTCAAATAAAACCTTACATGTATGAACTACACCTGACACGAAAAGTATCTCGGCATGTTTTTCGATACGTGTTGTGATAAAGTCAGACCATTTTGAAAGTTTTCGATATATACATTGTGTTGCATAGGTCTTGCTCTTTCATTTAACACCTCGCTTGTAAAAAAACGTGCAAAAATGGCTGAGATAGAGCACCCGAAAGAGGCAAACCCCTCAAACCAAAAGTTGGAGTTTTTGGATTTTTGGATTTTTCAATGGTCGCTGTGTGGTACAACGCAAAAATACGTGTGTATTGATTTTACACAAAGAGGTTTCCGACTGAATGAGCGAGAAAGCCTACTTGCAATATTGATTTTGGTACACGTGTTCGTGTCCCAGTACACTGCAATACCCATTGAAAAATCCAAAAACTGCAACTTTTGGTTTTGGGGGTTTGCGCAATGGCCGCTCAGCAGTCATCGTCGACTTTTTTCGACTAGTCGTGCCGCCGCCCCTCAAAATGTATCCCCCTTTTAAATACCTTTCCTCGGATACATATCCTGGCTGAAAAATTAACTTTCCCCAGATATTTTCTGAATTACACCAAGCTCAGACAAGCCTCGCTGGTGTCCATAAAGGGGTAATAATAGCATCAATTACTTGCTTAGGGTAGGGAGAAAGACAAATACTTGCAAAAAAGGTATGCAAAATTGCGCTACTGATACTTGTTTAGGGGCGCAAATTCCATCAAGTACTTGTTTAGGGTAGCTTATTGCGCTGCTGATATGTGTTTAGGGGTGAAAATTCAAGCTTCGAAAATGCGTATTTAGGGTGCTTTTTGTGATTGCTTGGACACGGTGATACCCCTTGCCATTGAGAAGTGGCCCCCGGGCTCCAATGTCGCAATTGATTAGCGCACCCGAGATCTAAACCGGAAGTTGTGGGTTCGAGCACCATCCACAGCAAGTTCATTTTCGATTTAAAATAATACCCATCAATGTTGCTGCCTTAGAATCGTCTTATTTTGCTTATTTTGCTTTTTGTGTCGTCTGCTGCAATCAGAGCGGCGCATAGGGATTACTTTGTTAGTATGTGTTCTCGAGCGCGATCGCACTCTCGCGCGCGTGTGTTTGTGTTTGGGGGTGTGTGTGGGTGGGTGTGGGGTGTGTGTATGAGGGGGTGTGTGAGGTGATAAAAATATTAACCCTGTACTTATTGCACACATACTCTTTTACCCATTCATCAATTAACTTCATACATGGCCAGGAAAACCATTGGAATAAGTCTCATATGGAATATACACAGATCGATCTCTGATGATCACGTGTGACCTTTGACCTGTTCACAAACCGAGATGGCAGACGACACATTTTTGTTATATTTCATTTTTAACGTCAAATAATAGTACACATAATAGAGTTCAATACTTACTTGTATTATATCATCGTATTTACGAAATATGTACAATAACTCTCCCTCTGCAATGTTGCCGTATTAGATATCATCCCTGTTTGGGCCACAATTCGACGAGAGAAGAACGAATGAAAATAGAAGGATTTTCACTCATTCCAACAATTCTTCACCCAAAGAGCATAGGAGAAATCAGATTAAAGAGTTCAAACCCGCTCGATCCCCCGGCAATTGATCCGCGCTATCTGGAAAATCCTCACGACGTCAAAGTCTTGATTGAGGTATGTTTTCCTTTCTTGATTTCATTTTGCTCATATTACATATTGCATATAAGGGTAGACTTGATGTACAAAGCTTCCAGCAATTTCTTTCAGTCCAATTAGTATTCCTGTCCAGTATGTTACTCTTGTTCCAGTCAATGTTATGTTGGTCGTTCCACACATGCTCTGCAATGGCCGATTTTGTGTGTTGCCAGTCTGACCTGTTTGTAAACGCTGGGGTGCTGGTTGTCTATAGCGCCAGATATTTGTAAACGACCTAGACCGTCAGCCCAGAAGGTTTTTGATCAAAAGAACGAGATATACCTCTTTTGTGGCCACACGCAGCAACGTGTCTCCGGCATACATTCATATTTGCAGAAGTTATATTTTCTCTGCATTTTCCCGTGTTCATATATTGGTATCTCGTTCGTTTGATCGAACCCTTCTGGGCTGATGCTCTATCCGTTTAAAAGTTCTAAGAGTCAATAAAAAGTATGGTCATTAATTACCTTTCCTTCTCCTCTCCTCCTTAACGATTTATTTTTGATGTTGTTGTTATCGTTGTTGTTATGTATACTATTTTTTCAATATGTCTTTCCTTTCGGATAAACAGGCAGTTCGAATGGCAAAACGGATTACTGAAACTAAAGCTATGGAAAAATTTGAGTAAGTGCCTCTTGATTAGCTTCAGCAAATGTAAGAGTAGGCCCTATACATTTCAAGTACTTGAAGTAGTAATCCATAAACTACAAAGTTCTCTGGGTTGTTTTAATGAACACAATAGACCTAAGACTCACAGATAATATCTATTTCCCCCTAACTTAATAGCCCCCGGTAAGAACGCATACGCATTATCTAGTACGCAAAAAAGTTCGGGAGGGGATTTTTCTTCCTCAGAAAAGCTGGCGCACGTAAGTGCTGAAGAAACAAAAAGTAACAACAACAAAAAAACAGTTTAAAAAACAGACAGACAAAGTCATATATAATAGGTGTAGTGTTTACAATTTTTCAGGTGTAAACTTCTAAATTGGAAGATGCCAAACAGCAATCACGATGAATGGTCCGACGAGAATTTAGAAGACTTTATACGTCACTTTGCCTATAATCTATTCCATCCAGTTGGAACGTGCAAAATGGGCGCTGTCGATGACCCGACTGCTGTGGTAGACCCAAAGTTACGGTAAGATATCCTGTTCATTTATAATCTTGGGGGATATGTATGAGTTTCGCAACTTTTGATATGTTGCTCCTTACAACATCAGAAAACTATTCTGAAAAATTTAGCTTCTACCTATTTATTTCCGGTTGTTTTTCTCTATATCTTGGACTCTTTGGTGCAAAGGGTACCCGCTTCGAATCCTCACTGTTGGGGCTTTATTCTGGATTTGATTTGTATAATAACTATTGATTAAAATCAGAATTTCTCTCGTCCCATGCTTCATTTGGAATTCGGCAAATGAACTGTCAAAGTACCGTGGAGGAAACGTCAAGCCGTCAGTCCCATGTACAGAGCGTAAAACGTCTCCTTTGTGACCCAGACCGTCCTGGTCATTGTGAGTCACCACTTCCTGGGCATGTTCTAGGTTACCCCTTTGCACAGTAGGTGCAATAAAGGTATTGGAATAAAGCTTGGGCCAATTTCAAGTTGTTGTTTTTTATTTCTTCATTATAGTGTTCGTGGCATCGAATGTCTTCGTGTGATTGACTCCTCTATTATACCAACCGCTATATCGGGACACACCAACGCAACAGCTATTATGATAGGAGAGAAGGGAGCTGAGTTGATCAAGGAATCGACAAATATTTGAAAATTATGAACCGAACTCCACCCTCTTCACATGTATTCGTTTTATTGTTTGAATATACATAATTTGAACACATTCGTGCCTGGAAAGCCGAATTGGACCCATTATTGACACGATGTTTTGTCGATGGTCGGAATTTAATAATAATAATGTGTATTTTTAACGCGCGACATATCCACGTAAACGTGCTCAAGGCGCTGTGCGGCACATCAGAGGCGCTCAGCACATCAGAGAAACTATAATACCAGAACAGATTTATGCCAAGAAGCTCGATTTTAAAGCAGGAGGAAACCGGAGTACACCTGCGGGAACGAGTATGGATCGAGAAACCAAATTCACATAAAGCCATAGAGAACGAGCCCCTGTCGGGGATCGAACCCGGGACCTCATTGGTGAAAGGCGAGGGAAGATACGCTGCGCCAACTAGTTCCCTCATTTAGTATTCGGTTCTTTTCATTGAAAAACAATGGCATCCGTTGTTCCTTTAATTGCAATTAAAATAGGGCTGCTACCACGAAAACACAGCCAAAAACAACTGGGGCATGGCGAAATGTTTAAAGAAATTAAATTGCAAATAGTTGTGTGACGGATTCTAATATGCAAGTGTCCATATGTGAGTACGTTTCTGTCATGTGACTAAGCCGTTTCAATAGCCTGGGGAGAAGTAGAGGAAGCTCGTTATCATTGTGAAATTCAATGAAGATGCTGGTATAAATGACCACCCAATAATAATGAATTGTTTGTCACTAACGTTCATTTTTCCTCATTTCACAAAAAAGTGATTAATAAAGTGAATATAATCACTCACTTAATCCTGGTTTCCAACATTCTGAAGTGATGACTACACATGTACAAAATAGCTACTCTATATATAATTAACGCATCATTCTTTATAGCTTAAACCACTTCAGTGACGTCAATTAATTCACTAAATCGTGGTCTAATTTCTACGAATCTTGTTTCTGAAGATTCATAGTTTCGAATTCGTACCATGGACCTTTAATGTAGGTTACACCTTCATGTCATTTCAAATAAAGAAAATAGAAAAGGCGCCCATTGGGCGCAAATATGTAAAAACTTCATCCCAAGTAACAAGATTTAATATGATGTATGTACAACTGTCATTTCAAATAAAGAAAATAGAAAAGGCGCAAAATATGTAAAAACTGCAACCCTAAGTTACGAGCTTAAATTTGATGAACGTAAAACTCTTCTGTCATTAAAAATAAAGAAAATACAAAAACGCCCAATTGGGCGCAAAATGTGGTAAAACTGAACCCCCAAGTTATAAGCTTTAATTTAACTAGGTTACACCTTATACTGTCATTTCTCAGTAGCCGGCAACATCCCGCTGTGCATGGATTACCCCAACATCAGGTCACACACTGCTGCCATTTGAAAACACGGACATTTACTGTGGATTTCCCATGAAAATTGGAAGACCGTGTAGAATTTTTTTTGTCTAAATTGTTCCTTTTATACCACTTGAAACAGCTAAACAGAAAAAACTTTTAACGGTCACATATTTTTGTTTTAAAACCTATTATTAAATCAGGGTAATGAAGTTTCCACAGACGCCAACTAAAGTCTGTTGAAGAGACTCTATTGGAACAAACAACATTCTTAACAATAGCTCAGCGGGATGCTGTCGGCTGCTGTGCTGTCATTTCAAATAAATTAACAGAAAAGGCGCCCAATTAGGCGCAAAATGTGTTAAAACTTAATCCCCAAGTTATAAGCTTTAATTTAATGTAGGTTATAACTTCCTGTCATTTGAAATAAAGGAAATAGAAAAGCGCCCATTTGGGCGCATAATATGTAAAATTGGATCCCCAGGTTACAAGCTTTAATTTACATATTACCTAAAACTTCGTCTTAAAAATACCCACACATATATGGTAAAACTTTAGACTTATGCTTCAATCATTACCACAGATGTGTTAAAAATGGATTTTTAAAGCAACATAATTTAAAAAAATTACAACCCTGAACTGACCCCTTTCACTGAAAATGACCTTAGGGATAAAAGGCAATCCCTTCCAATATTTGCCTTTCACCCTTTTCATAACCGTAATGTAACTCTACGTGTCCTGATCGATTTCTTACTTATAACTCTCCTATGCGTTACTCACCCTTTATATATAGGCTAGCGGGCAAATCTCATAGCGTTTACAAAGGTGACGCACCCCTAAAGATTACACAATTTTGCTAAAATAAATTGTCTAAAATTATCCAAATCAGTTCTACGCGTGTTCTCACTTCTAGTATGTGCACATTTTCTTGAAAATGAATTAAATGTCATCTCCTTTTTTTCTGAATATCACTGACCAAGGGATGTACACCATGTTCCGCTGACTCCAGCAAAGTAATAGCGCTATTGATAAGTAAAGCCGCCCGTTATGAATAGGATAACTTCAGATTCTCTGGGATTGCAAAGCCAATGTTATTGTCCATGACGTTTAAAGCTTTTGAATTGTTTTCACCGCCCGATTTAGATTGAGCTACAGCCAAAGAGGTTCTTTATAGATAGAGAGGCAAAACGTTACGTCATCTTTAGAAATTCATCGTCTCGCATGTTTTGCCGACCACAAAGAAAACATAGAGTACCAACAATAGAAAGCAATGGCTGCCTCCGCTTCTTCCACATACTGTGGGTGCCGCTTTGCATATACACTAATCGGTAGTGATACAAATTGATGTATGTGTTAGAGGTGGCCAGGTGTAATAATAGTGCACCTGGATCATTGTGCTCAGATACTCACTCGCTTAGGTGCTTAGGCGCGCTTAGGTGAAAAGATGTATTCATTGAGGCGGTTTATTTAAATCAAGACGACTGACGTGTCATTTCATTCGTTGTGTGGCCATGGGTAGCACCCAACATCCAACAACTGATATTTTGCCGGATTGTTTGTATCGAATTGACATAATGTGTGTATACAAGCACCCAAACTAATAATTATTCCGTGCAATATTCAAAATGTCAGCGCCCAGCACGGACGACTGGTTTTGAATGGGCTTCACCCCCTTGGCTACAGCCTCATTCACGAAGAAAATAAAACTCAAACTTCTGCTGGGAGTTCAATAACTTATCGTATATTTTATCATTTATTCAAGAAGGAAACGAAGATGAGCAAAAAATTTAATCATGAAAGAAGTTTTCTTTTCTAATCAATTAAAAGTTTGTTCGGCACCGGTTCACCTGCATTTCATATAGGTGATAGGTCACAGGAAATGCAAATAGAATTGATGTGGTTTGTGTCAAGTCTACAAGGAGGGGCCAGAAAGCATCCAATATTTGAGTTGGTGATGACATCATTAGTGAAACTATTGATTTTTCAGAGAGCAATAGAAAATTCCAGGTGACTGGTGTGAATCTATTCATGACACTGACTGAAAATCAATAGTTTCACTAATGATGTCACTGGTAGTGTATTCTTTTTTCTGGCCCTGTTTATTGGAATGGAATGTCCCGTAAAGATTTGGAATAGGTTTATCATCTCATTTCCTGGGACCTTGAATGATTTTCGATTTCTGCTATGAACGCAATAAATTGCATAGAAATGGGGTTACGCGGCAAGTTACGGGTTTGGTTCTGCACATTTTTTTCTCATGAGCTTTGTTCACCTTCGTTTGCCTTTCGAATAAAGGATGAAATATAGGGTAAAAGAAAATGGCACAAACAGTAGAACCTCTAACTTTATTTATTCGTGAAAAAGGACAGTTAATTTGTGTTCACGTCATGAAAAATAGTCTAAATCGGGGTGATGGTATAACACCTGCAATCTTTTCAGTTGCATGGATAATAACAATGGTTCCGCAGTTCCAGATGAAAAAGGAATCTGTGAATTATTTGGTTTTCTACATTCTACATACCGAGCGGATTTACTTATCAATAGCCCCATTATTTGCTGGATGGAGTCAATGAATCATGGTGTACATCACTGATATTCAGGGCATAAATTGAGATGACATTTATCAAAATGTTTTGATGTAAAAAGGACCCTATAATTTTCTCTAACTTCACTCTCCACACTAAAGGGCAGGCTAAGGTTACCATGCAGCAGGAATTTCGGACTGCACGCTTGGAATTCTCCATTGCTGTGTGTAGGGGTGCGCTGTTGTATATTAGGAATCGCGTTAATCGTTCTGCAGGAGTCACAACTTTACTGATACTGATTATGACAAAGTAATTCCATTAAAAGTTATGTTACCTCACAGTAAACAACAGCCAGAAATAAGCTGAAATAGCTCTGTGCATTATAAAAATCCAACTCTGGAACAACACCACTTCCCTATACTCGATCGATAATGGATTATACAATCTCCACCGGCTCCTCTGCCTACCAAACTTGCTAAGAGAAGCAACTTTGAATTGGTCAATTCTCACAATTTTTAACCTGGCGGTCGAGATCTTTGACTAATAAGATTGAATGTTATATAGTTGGATAGGGAATGAATTACCCATTACAATGGTATGTGGAATTAGGATATCAGCTGTTGTATGGCCTTGTTAGAGGAAATCAAACTTTGGTAAATGGGTAAAACACGATGAAAAATATGTGTTTTACACAGGAAAAGAGTAAAATCTTGCTAAAAGCTGCCCCTTATAACAAATTCTGGCGGTCGCCCTGGTAACCTATTTTTCTCAGTGATGTGTTATTCTATGAGAGAATTTTCTCAGCTCCATGAAGGTACTTGGAATTAGTGTGTGCTCCATGTATGAACGGAGTTGTGGCCGTTTAATTCCAAAAAGCAGCTACCAATATTTGTTTTCAATGACGTTCTCAATGGGGCAGAAAAGCTTGCAGAGAGTAGCTAATAGTGTGTTGCATTAGGACCCCAAAGGTTTTGATATCTCGAGAATGTGCACAAACTAGACGTGAGAACACACGTAGAACTGATTTCTATAATTTTAGGAAAATTATTTCGGAAGAATTATGTGACTTCCCAGGGGTGCGCCACCTTGGTCCTTATCCGAGCATCTTTTTCGCTTTGGCCTCATGGCCTATTATCTATCCCTGCAACGATTTAACCAAACTCCCTATTTCCCAGCCAGTCTTGGCAGAGACTAAAATAAAAGAAATCCTTTTTAAGACCATTTGAAACCTGCAATGATTTTGTTCTTTGTCTGAAATTGCATCGCATTGCACACCCAACACTAAAACTAAAATTAATAGTAGTACGTAGATCGTTTCATAAAAGAAAAACATTAAATGAAATACCTTCAGATCATAGAGATAGGGAGAAAGGCTAGAGGTCGGACGTTCATCTTGAATCAGCGATCTCACTGGTGGACGCCTAGATGTTTACCACCCAAGCCCATTACACCTAAAACTTACAGCACGGAAACATCCACTTTCGCTTATAAAATTATCCTTTTATATCCAAGAACATCGTCAGGCACGTGGTTTATGCAGAAAGTTTATCGTCGCAAAGATCGGGCACGGTGTTTTTTTTGCAATTTTCAAAATGGCTTCCAAATTTGCATGGGCTAGTATAACATGTTCGTAGTTGCTATGACGTGTGTGACGTATTTAACACATAGTAATGCACAGTTGTAATATTTTAATTAATATGGAACTTGGACCTCGGTAAGCTTGCGAAAACAGCCTCCGCCTGCTCGTTTGTTTGTAGTATTGTAATTAGCGAAAATAAGCGTGTTCGTGCCCATTCTAAAGAAATAACCGGGAACAGTCCAGAAGCCTTGCTTCAGATAGAAATAGACTCCTTTGCCATTTTGAGGGCAGTGATTTCTATAGTCTTAGCGACCCGACAAAAATAATGCGTTCAATTCACTTTTTGGAAAACAAAAACAAAAATACGTTTGTCGACATTGGAAAATACTAAAACACAAATGGAAAAACCAAACAGTCTCTTGGGCTGGTATTCTAAAAGGGTGTCAACTTTAGACCCAGGTTTAAACCAGGATTTAATCCTGCATGAGTGGACTTTTTTACCTTTCAACATACTCTGAAAGTATGCCGTAAGAGAAAATTCCTTAAGGATGGTCCAGAACTTTTTTAGTATGTTGAAAGAAAAAAAGGTCCACTCATGTAGGACTAACCCTGGTTTAAACCTGGGTCTAAAGTTAGACTCCTTTTCAGAATACCGGCTTTGCTTTCTTGTCCATTATAATTGTGGTTATGGGTCAATGCCTTGGTATAGACAACTTCTTATTTCAAATTGCATCAATGCACACAATTGTAACGCATCAGGTCAATACTTTACAGTTCTACACAAACCCACACCAGGCGTTATTGCACCAAAAACACGTGAACAATTTACGCGGTTAGTTGCACACCATAAAACACACCCAAAACAGTTATATCGGATTGGCACTGAGAGCTGTTCTTTCTTTCAGGCTCAAGTTGAAGAGTTATTTTCTTTATTTGTTTTGCACGACTTGTGGGTGCGTGTATTTATGTACGGAGCTGAAGAATGTGATTTGACTCACCCTACGAAAACAAAGGCGTGGAGGTGATGTCAAGATCACGTTCAGGATGGCTACGATTACTCTAATGATTTACGGAATTCTGTGCTTATTTTTTATTAGCCACTTCGTATCAGGTAGGTAAAACCATTAGATACGAATGTCTACATATTAAAGTATACGTGTAACTAAGCTAAGCTTAACTAATTGTTTGTTGGTTGCGCTTTTCTTACTGCTTATATTAGGCCAGAAGATTTTTTTAGCTTTTTATCCTCGTCTCGTAAACCGAGGGGAATACAACCCTCTAGGTAGTGTGTTTGTTTGTTTCGTTTTTTGTTGGTTATTCTTTTCTTGTAATATTGCAGTCTATTTTAGTCAGGCATAGACTAGGCTTCTTCTTATCATATGAAAACATGGTTCTTAGATATGATCCAGCCAGAGGTGGGTACAATGTCTGGCTGCTTCACTGAATACTGCAAAGTCCTTGTCTGCGCATGGTTGCTCCAACATTGGGCAGACCAAGAGATGTACCATTGTCTGTGGTGCTGTTCCACAATCACAGGTAGTGTCCTTATATCTGCTTCCAGGTAGTCCCACTTCTGCAAGGAAACCTTAGATCGACCACTTCTGGTTCTAAATCTGTTGAGACATCGCCATTCAGCCCACGAGGAGATGTCCAAGTACCTCATGCAGGTTTTACATTTTGTCCTCAGAAGATCTCCCAAATACCACCACATCATCAATACAAATACTTTGGTCCAATGCATTCCACTAAAAATAAGTCCCATCAACCTTTGGAAAGTTCGACTTGAACTGTTTAGACCCATAGGCATGACTTTCTACTGATACAAGCCATTACCTCTACAAAATTCTGTTTTTATGTTTACTCTGAGGATCCATTTCAACTTGCCAAATGCACCAGCAAGGTCAAATGTATTAAAATATACATTTCCATGTAAAAACATCAATAGAATCATCGATTATAGGCAATGGATGAGAATCAGTCAATGGGACCTGGTTAATATTCCTATGGTCCACCTCCAAATGCATCTGCCCTTGTGTGTTTGTTTTCACCAAATAGTGCAGGAGCTGATTATTCAGATGTTGAATTTTGATCCATTTGTTTATGCATTTCTGTGCGCAATTTGGGAGCTACTCTATAAGCACGTTGTCGTTTTGGCAAAGATGTTTAAGTTTCAATTGTACGATATATCATATCAGTATGACCATAACCTATAATCTGAAAGCAAACGATGTACTTGCTTCTTTTGTTCAAAAGACAAATCAGCATTGGAAAGATCAAAATGTGGATTTGATGATCTTTCCCAATTTTCTTGGACATAATTGACACTATTTGATGTATCTACCAAAATTTCAATTTTTTTCTTCTTTCTGGCCTATTGACCAACAGGAGTGTCTTCGTATAGTCAAGCATATCGTCACTAATCTTCCAAACAGGCCAATCGACCAAATGTCACAATCATCTAGAATAATGTGGGATCTTATAAAAATGAAATTAGAGGGTTTACTATTAAATATAGTTCAGAAAAATGTAGAAGGTCCCCTAACATTAAAGAATTATATAGAAAAGAAAATGGAAATAGCAAGAGAAACTTTGAACAATAATAGCGCAATATCTTTTTTAACCCTTAAAGCGTATAACTTTGGTCCAACATTTATAAACTGGGTAAAAAAAATCTACAATGATTATATCAAGTTGTATTATAATACAGAATGGTAACGTATCTAGGTTTTTTCTGTACAAAAAGGAGTAGGACAAGGATGTACACTTTCAGCCATTCTTTTCATATTGCTTGCCCATGAAATAAGACATTCAATATGTATAAAAGGCATAAAACTTCCTTTCGAAGAATACAGTAAAATGTCGCTCGCATAACCTTATATGCTGACGATATTACAATTTTGTAATGGATGAAAGTGATATTAATGAAGTTCTCAAAATTTTAGATTGTTTTGATATTTGTTCTGGACTAAATTAAACCAACTGAAGACAGAAGCCATGTGGATTGTTTCAAGGAAAACAAACCAAACGATAGTATATGATCTTAAATGGAGATTATTTCCAAACAATATTGTAAAAGTACTGGGAATATGGTTTAGTAGTACGAAATCAAAAATGACATTGATAAAAATTGGGAAGGAGAAGTTGAAAGATTAAAAAGACTATCACGACATGGGAAAAAAGAAACTTAAGCATGGTTGGAAAGATTACTGTAATAAAATTCTTACTTTCCTCAAAATTGACATTTGTATCGAGTATCTTAAACATACCCAATGAGATTATAACACTTTAAATACAACCTTCTTCAAATTTGTATAATAACGAGAGAGTTAATTAACCGAAATTAAGGACCCTTTTAATGGAATCATTTGGAATAATGAAATGTATTACAAGTTCTTGAAAAACTCTGTATTTTAAACAATGGATTAAAGCTGGCTTCATAACATTGTAAAGTTTGTATGATAGAAATGGTTCTCTGTTAACTTTACCTCAGATTAGTACAAAAATGTCAAACTCGGGGTGTCCTTTTAGATTACCTTGTATTACGATCAGCTGTGCCAAGAAATTGGAAACAAAGACATAAATATCATCAATATGAAAAACGCCCATTTGGTGCAACATTTGCAACAGTTTTTACCCTTTAGAAAAGTGTACTTCAAAATTAATGTATCAAATCGTCGCCCACATCACATATTGTCTTATCTGACATTTTTTACTTTTTTGAGATATTTTGCATATGTAATTATAATGTTATGGTCTATACATGTTCAAAGTTACATCTTGAAAGTGACCTAATTATTGAGATATTAAGAATTTTGATCAATAAGCTCAAAACTGCATATCTAGATTTCACACACTATCGTATGTTTCATTTACACGTAATTTCAATAGGTGTATACTTAACGCTGTTCATAAAACAAGCTGTTTAAGCTTTTCACATACAGATCTATGTGCGTCGTATCTACCTCGTGCGTGAACATGACGTGTTTCACATACAGATCTATCTGAACGCATCGAAATATAACGGTGAAATTAGCGTCGTATGTGCAAAATGGCTTCCAAATTTGCATGGGCTAGTATAACATGTTCGTAGTTGCTATGACGTGTGTGACGTATTTAACACATAGTAATGCACAGTTGTAATATTTTAATTAATATGGAACTTGGACCTCGGTAAGCTTGCGAAAACAGCCTCCGCCTGCTCGTTTGTTTGTAGTATTGTAATTAGCGAAAATAAGCGTGTTCGTGCCCATTCTAAAGAAATAACCGGGAACAGTCCAGAAGCCTTGCTTCAGATAGAAATAGACTCCTTTGCCATTTTGAGGGCAGTGATTTCTATAGTCTTAGCGACCCGACAAAAATAATGCGTTCAATTCACTTTTTGGAAAACAAAAACAAAAATACGTTTGTCGACATTGGAAAATACTAAAACACAAATGGAAAAACCAAACAGTCTCTTGGGCTGGTATTCTAAAAGGGTGTCAACTTTAGACCCAGGTTTAAACCAGGATTTAATCCTGCATGAGTGGACTTTTTTACCTTTCAACATACTCTGAAAGTATGCCGTAAGAGAAAATTCCTTAAGGATGGTCCAGAACTTTTTTAGTATGTTGAAAGAAAAAAAGGTCCACTCATGTAGGACTAACCCTGGTTTAAACCTGGGTCTAAAGTTAGACTCCTTTTCAGAATACCGGCTTTGCTTTCTTGTCCATTATAATTGTGGTTATGGGTCAATGCCTTGGTATAGACAACTTCTTATTTCAAATTGCATCAATGCACACAATTGTAACGCATCAGGTCAATACTTTACAGTTCTACACAAACCCACACCAGGCGTTATTGCACCAAAAACACGTGAACAATTTACGCGGTTAGTTGCACACCATAAAACACACCCAAAACAGTTATATCGGATTGGCACTGAGAGCTGTTCTTTCTTTCAGGCTCAAGTTGAAGAGTTATTTTCTTTATTTGTTTTGCACGACTTGTGGGTGCGTGTATTTATGTACGGAGCTGAAGAATGTGATTTGACTCACCCTACGAAAACAAAGGCGTGGAGGTGATGTCAAGATCACGTTCAGGATGGCTACGATTACTCTAATGATTTACGGAATTCTGTGCTTATTTTTTATTAGCCACTTCGTATCAGGTAGGTAAAACCATTAGATACGAATGTCTACATATTAAAGTATACGTGTAACTAAGCTAAGCTTAACTAATTGTTTGTTGGTTGCGCTTTTCTTACTGCTTATATTAGGCCAGAAGATTTTTTTAGCTTTTTATCCTCGTCTCGTAAACCGAGGGGAATACAACCCTCTAGGTAGTGTGTTTGTTTGTTTCGTTTTTTGTTGGTTATTCTTTTCTTGTAATATTGCAGTCTATTTTAGTCAGGCATAGACTAGGCTTCTTCTTATCATATGAAAACATGGTTCTTAGATATGATCCAGCCAGAGGTGGGTACAATGTCTGGCTGCTTCACTGAATACTGCAAAGTCCTTGTCTGCGCATGGTTGCTCCAACATTGGGCAGACCAAGAGATGTACCATTGTCTGTGGTGCTGTTCCACAATCACAGGTAGTGTCCTTATATCTGCTTCCAGGTAGTCCCACTTCTGCAAGGAAACCTTAGATCGACCACTTCTGGTTCTAAATCTGTTGAGACATCGCCATTCAGCCCACGAGGAGATGTCCAAGTACCTCATGCAGGTTTTACATTTTGTCCTCAGAAGATCTCCCAAATACCACCACATCATCAATACAAATACTTTGGTCCAATGCATTCCACTAAAAATAAGTCCCATCAACCTTTGGAAAGTTCGACTTGAACTGTTTAGACCCATAGGCATGACTTTCTACTGATACAAGCCATTACCTCTACAAAATTCTGTTTTTATGTTTACTCTGAGGATCCATTTCAACTTGCCAAATGCACCAGCAAGGTCAAATGTATTAAAATATACATTTCCATGTAAAAACATCAATAGAATCATCGATTATAGGCAATGGATGAGAATCAGTCAATGGGACCTGGTTAATATTCCTATGGTCCACCTCCAAATGCATCTGCCCTTGTGTGTTTGTTTTCACCAAATAGTGCAGGAGCTGATTATTCAGATGTTGAATTTGATCCATTTGTTTATGCATTTCTGTGCGCAATTTGGGAGCTACTCTATAAGCACGTTGTCGTTTTGGCAAAGATGTTTAAGTTTCAATTGTACG
Source organism: Ophioderma brevispina (assembly GCA_023653785.1). Classification (NCBI taxonomy): domain Eukaryota; kingdom Metazoa; phylum Echinodermata; class Ophiuroidea; order Amphilepidida; family Ophiodermatidae; genus Ophioderma; species Ophioderma brevispina. Next base: position 26,196 of record JAMKCH010011633.1, read on the forward strand.
ATATATCATATCAGTATGACCATAACCTATAATCTGAAAGCAAACGATGTACTTGCTTCTTTTGTTCAAAAGACAAATCAGCATTGGAAAGATCAAAATGTGGATTTGATGATCTTTCCCAATTTTCTTGGACATAATTGACACTATTTGATGTATCTACCAAAATTTCAATTTTTTTCTTCTTTCTGGCCTATTGACCAACAGGAGTGTCTTCGTATAGTCAAGCATATCGTCACTAATCTTCCAAACAGGCCAATCGACCAAATGTCACAATCATCTAGAATAATGTGGGATCTTATAAAAATGAAATTAGAGGGTTTACTATTAAATATAGTTCAGAAAAATGTAGAAGGTCCCCTAACATTAAAGAATTATATAGAAAAGAAAATGGAAATAGCAAGAGAAACTTTGAACAATAATAGCGCAATATCTTTTTTAACCCTTAAAGCGTATAACTTTGGTCCAACATTTATAAACTGGGTAAAAAAAATCTACAATGATTATATCAAGTTGTATTATAATACAGAATGGTAACGTATCTAGGTTTTTTCTGTACAAAAAGGAGTAGGACAAGGATGTACACTTTCAGCCATTCTTTTCATATTGCTTGCCCATGAAATAAGACATTCAATATGTATAAAAGGCATAAAACTTCCTTTCGAAGAATACAGTAAAATGTCGCTCGCATAACCTTATATGCTGACGATATTACAATTTTGTAATGGATGAAAGTGATATTAATGAAGTTCTCAAAATTTTAGATTGTTTTGATATTTGTTCTGGACTAAATTAAACCAACTGAAGACAGAAGCCATGTGGATTGTTTCAAGGAAAACAAACCAAACGATAGTATATGATCTTAAATGGAGATTATTTCCAAACAATATTGTAAAAGTACTGGGAATATGGTTTAGTAGTACGAAATCAAAAATGACATTGATAAAAATTGGGAAGGAGAAGTTGAAAGATTAAAAAGACTATCACGACATGGGAAAAAAGAAACTTAAGCATGGTTGGAAAGATTACTGTAATAAAATTCTTACTTTCCTCAAAATTGACATTTGTATCGAGTATCTTAAACATACCCAATGAGATTATAACACTTTAAATACAACCTTCTTCAAATTTGTATAATAACGAGAGAGTTAATTAACCGAAATTAAGGACCCTTTTAATGGAATCATTTGGAATAATGAAATGTATTACAAGTTCTTGAAAAACTCTGTATTTTAAACAATGGATTAAAGCTGGCTTCATAACATTGTAAAGTTTGTATGATAGAAATGGTTCTCTGTTAACTTTACCTCAGATTAGTACAAAAATGTCAAACTCGGGGTGTCCTTTTAGATTACCTTGTATTACGATCAGCTGTGCCAAGAAATTGGAAACAAAGACATAAATATCATCAATATGAAAAACGCCCATTTGGTGCAACATTTGCAACAGTTTTTACCCTTTAGAAAAGTGTACTTCAAAATTAATGTATCAAATCGTCGCCCACATCACATATTGTCTTATCTGACATTTTTTACTTTTTTGAGATATTTTGCATATGTAATTATAATGTTATGGTCTATACATGTTCAAAGTTACATCTTGAAAGTGACCTAATTATTGAGATATTAAGAATTTTGATCAATAAGCTCAAAACTGCATATCTAGATTTCACACACTATCGTATGTTTCATTTACACGTAATTTCAATAGGTGTATACTTAACGCTGTTCATAAAACAAGCTGTTTAAGCTTTTCACATACAGATCTATGTGCGTCGTATCTACCTCGTGCGTGAACATGACGTGTTTCACATACAGATCTATCTGAACGCATCGAAATATAACGGTGAAATTAGCGTCGTATGTGCAAAATACGACTTTTTTGCGTTTCACATACAGCATGTACAGGCTTATGACTTAGTAGCTTTATATCAGGAATACATTATTGCACTTTCAAAACTCAGCAAGGTTAAAACTTAAACTTCAAAATGTTTTCTTCATAATGCAAAATTAAAAAGTAAATTGTAATGTTTAATTCCATAGTACAAACATGAAATCTCCCGGTAGAATTTCAATGGCGATTTTTTCGAACACGGCATTTCGTCAGATAAGACAGTATGTGATGTGGACGACGAAAAAAAAGCTAATGAATATAACAATCAAGGCATTAAGTGAATCTTTTTGGGAAAGGAAATTTCCAGAATGAGTTTAATTTGAAGAAAATTTGGAATAGCACAGTTGCCAACACTAATGAAGCTAGGCTTAAAACATTGGAAGATACTTAGTAACGTATACCCAACACGAATTTTAAAGATAAATGTGAGACGTGTAATGAGAAAGAATATATTGACCACTTTTTCTTTAACTGCAAAAATATTGATAAAATATGAATGGCTGTAAATGAAATGTCAACTAAACAATCTGGTTATCCTAAAGCTGTATCAGTTACTGATGTTTTATTCAGTTATCTTAAAGATGACAAGAATTTCAATGCATATGCAAACAAAATTATTTCAATTGCAAAATTGTGCATCAGTAAATTCAAATATGGAAGTTATCCAAACCTGTTATTTCTTTTCAGACATGAGCTGAACAGCAGGCACATAGATTGTGAATTGATGCTTTTGTTATGTTTGCAAAGTTTGTAAAACAGTATATGTTGATATGAATAAGAATAAATTTTTAAAAAGTCACATTTCGGGATATCGGTGATTGAAGTTTTAGAGAATTATGAACTTGCCAATATGTAAAATTTGAACATTTGAGGAAAATTATTGTATGTGACATTGGGACATGAAACATTTTTGAAATTAAATTACAAGTGATTGGTCCGTTTTCCCCCCATCCTCCCACCCCCCCCCTTAACTTTCACTTCGACTTCTCTCCTCCAGCCATCTAAACCTTTTCACCGCTTCCTTCACCTTCCCTCTTCATTCTCCAAGTTTTCCGCATCTCTACCACCATCCCCTCCCCCTTCCCCCCAACCTCACATCTCCGCCCCCCATCCCTTCCCTTCAACCTCTTCCCCTTCCTTTACCTATTCTACCCCTTGGCTCACCCCTCCCCTTATTGCTTCGCACCGATCTCCCCACCCACCCCCTCCCCTCACTCCCACCACGCATCAACCCCTATCACCCCCCAATCCCATCTCCCCCCGTCCCTCGTCTTAGTTCCTACTCCCCTTTTCCCTACCTGTTCCCCCACTTCCTTCCCTTCAGTTCCTCTCTCTCTTCTACTTTCCCTTCTGGGAAAAAACTTTTAAAAAAAGTCCTCTTTTTCTATGTCAAAGGAAAAAGCCCGTTCAACTCCATAGTTTTACTGTCGTGATGCTTAGTTTTCCCGAAAGTTAACAAACGCAGTAACAACGACAGAGAAAACGCACAACCTTACAACGGCAGCAAATCAGCGCCAGATTGCTACATCCAAACATTGACCAAAACCATCCAATTCACATAGCAGGAACTTGTTTATAAATGGTAGAATGTCTAATTGATCATCAGAGGGTCGTCGAGTGACCAAAAGTGTGGTAAACACGTATTCAATACGGAATAGATCGCAATCTCATCATAGGGCGCAGTTCGCACTCCATAGAAAAAACGTTTTACACAATTGGCCACTCGTCAATGGTGTCAACAGGTACTGTTATAACCAAAGAGTTCTATATAGATAGAGAGGCAAAACGTTACGTCATTGACCTTCTGAGACACTATATATCTTTCTGTATGTTCGGGTCTTTTGGTGGCTAAACTTATATAATCATGCTGTCTCGCCAGTTTTGATCGACCACAATTGGATAAATCATAGTTTCTATGTATTCCAACAATATTTTTGAATAGCTATGATTACTTGGTCTGCCTCCGCTTCTTCCATACTGTGGGTGCCGCTTTTTTGTTCATTTTTTTTATGACACTTCATCTGTGGTTTAGTTTTTTATTTTTTAGTGTTATTACATATTGTGTTATGTGTTAGAGGTGGGCAGGTGTTTGTTAATAACCAGTTTTGCACCTGGATCATTTGTGCTCAGATAATCACTCTGCTTAGGTGCTTATGGCGCGCCTTTTTAGGTGAATAATGATTTATTCATTGAGGCGTTTTATTTAAATTTTCAATGACGAATGAAATTCGTGTCATTTCATTGTTGTGTGGCCATGGGTATAAGACAACATTTAACACCATTCCATGGCACCCAACATCCAACAACTGATATTTTGCCGGATTGTTGTATCGAATTGACATTATGGGTGTATTACAAGCACCCAAACTAATAATTTTCCGTGGCAATATTACAAAAATGTCAGCGCCCAGCACGGACGATGGTTTTTGAATGGGCTTACCCTTGGTTATATCTGACTCAATGTATACACTGCATACAGTGTAAAAAAAACTTCAATATTCACAAAAGTTATTACGCTTTTATTCCGTTAAAGCTTATGTAGGATTAAAATCAATCACCTCACACATCCTTTCGCGCTAGTGTAGTCGATAAGAGCATCGAATTATAATGTAGAGTCACAGGTTCGAATCAATCATGGCCTTTTTTTAAAATAAATGTATTTCAATATTATTTTAGAGTAAAGAGTAACATTACTAAGCCAGGTTGGAAATAGCGTGTATAATACGTTAAGGAACAGTTACCCGTTCCACTGGTACCTGCTGCCGGTATGTGGCAGGAGATATGGTTCCTCCGGGCTCACAGTCGGAGAACAATGGTGAACAATTGAAATCTGAGCTAATCTGAAAGATAGGTACCCATTTTCACCTGTTCACTCTGTCCACGGAAGGAATCACTTATAACATGTTATGGAATATGGCCCAAAGGAAACTGTTGAATAGTCGACACCAAGTACATCATGACATCTTTTGTTTGCTTGATACCTCTGTGCAAAACCTTCAAATTATCAAAGATGTCAAACTATTCATTATTCTGGATAAAACAATAACAAACTTATGGAATATCCGCCCACCCAAAACTTTGAAGCAAATTTTCAATGAATGTTTCGATAATTGTTTCACGTATCTTTCGTGGAGGAAACTTTGAATTGCAATTAGGATAGGTAAATCCTCATTTTTTCACCGACGTCTTGTAATCTGATGGGGTGGGGGGCTACTTTGGGGAATTGAGATATGAATAACACCACATTCAATGTTCTATCTGTCTTTCCTTTGCAGCATTCCTTCCCTTCCTTTCCTCTCTTTCTTTACTCCCTTTCTGCTTGACATTTCCCACTTTCCTGCTGTACCGGTTCTGATCTACAGTGTCGTGTGACTGAGTGTCCTACAAACCCATTTGTCTGTTGTGTTCTCCATTGCGTGCTGTATGCATCATTTGTTTCAGCAACTGTAACCAAATGGCCTCGTCTACAAGGTCACGGTTTAATCCGTACAAGTTGCTATGGTTAGCTAGGACACTCTCTCAAAGAGGGACATTCAGTTCTTTACACCGGTTGTTAGCTTAGCTTTTCGTGTCAGACCCCCATGGGGGAAGCTGGGGGAGGGGACAAAAGCGCCCCTCCCATCCCCCTGTTTACGCCACTGTCATTGACTTAAATACTTGTTAAAGAAATTTATCAACAAAGGTTGGTACGGATTTTGGTTCTGGAATTTAGAGGATTAAGAGCAAAGTGTATTAAAGCCATTTTAGATTCATTCATGTAACTCGATAGCTTGTGTTGTGGAGTTGTTGTAGAATTGTACAACCGTGGTCCACATATGTTTTTGGCGGTTTTCCGTTAATTTACCATATCTACCATTAACGAAAAGGTTTAAATTTTGATTTTTACCAATGACAGGGATATAATTGGAGTTATTTGGTTTCATGTATCAAAATCAATTTCTAAGGCTTGTTAAGTATTTTAATATTTTTCTAAAATCGAGTTGTAAATCTTTTTGACTCACCCTGTTATAGTATGAGGGAAGATCATTACGGCTTTCGAGCCGACCTGCAAGGGTTCGATCATGAATGATTATGACGTGTTCGAGGACGACCTGTTTTCGACCCTTAAATTATGACCATGGATATCCCTCAATAAGGGCCCAAAAATTCAGCGTCCATTGACATTTCATGCGGCTGACCTGGTATTAGTTTCAACCTGGCGGAATCAAACAAATCTGCGTTTTTGTAATCACGGAGTGAAATAGCTAAGCCAAATCGACGTCCTTAATAGAGAAACTTCACATTCTTGTTTAAAATTCCGGATCCGGAAATTGTTTGTTATACACAGTATTTATGGCACTGGCACATAGAGGTTTATGCCATCAAAACGAAAAATCGATTAATTATATCAAACTTTGGAATTAAATAGTTAGATGACTATCTTTAGTTAGGTGGCTATTTTTAATTAAATAGTCCGGTGTCCCAAAAAAAAACGCAACAAAAGCACGTGACTAAATATTATTTGTAAGTAAGAGGGACTGTTTATCTAATATTCCTGAAAAAGTTCAGAAAAGGTAGAGTCATAGTTTTTAAGATATGACACAACAATCAAGTAACCGCAGAACCCATTTTACAAAAATGAGGAGCTGGTTACCCACAAGATTGGCAATGAAGAAAAGAATGGCAAATACAATAGTGATTGCAATCAAAAGTTACTTGCCCAAAGCTCTTGAGAACAACTTCTACGGTCAAATGGCTGTATTTAGATAAATATATTTAATGATAATAATAAAACGTAATTTATTGGTGATAAAATTTTGTTTTAAGAAGATATAAACTATGACTAAGTCATCGACAAACTCCACATTACATTAAAATGATAAGCTTGAGTTGCAACATGCTTGTTACTGAAAGTAATGTCACATTCTCAACTTTATGAAAGTAAAACCTGTTTTCAACACAAAAACTCAATAAAAATATCAGTGTATATTCATTCTGTCATTAAAATTTTGCGGTTGTAGATAAATCTGTGTGACTGCACAAAAGGATGTTGAATGATATCTCTAATCACTTCCTATTGGGACAATACGAATGAGTATGTTGATCAATCATCGTAATTCCATCTTCCTAACCCCTTTCTTAGGGTGGTGAAAATGCTAAGTGTGTTAAAATGCATGTTATTAGCTGTTATTACCAGGGAAAACATTCATATGTTAATATTGTTGAGCACCTGCCTTCTAAAAAGGGGAAGGAAAAAAATAGTGGTTTGAACTTAGCGTTTCATATTGGTTGGTTCTGGGGCGCAAAACCGTCCAGTGCCGTATTGGTAGTAATAGCACCTCAATTTGGTTTAAAGGGCCCTGAAAGGTTACCTGATTTCTGTGGTTCAATTTAAACCACTATGGTCTATCCCTTTCTGACTTTTCAGGGTTATTAGGTAACAGTCCCATCTTACCTTACAACCAACCAAAAATAAGTAGTCACGTGCTTTTGTTCACAACTTATGCGGCCTGCCACCAAGGTTGCGTGTTTTTTTTTGGACACACGGTATAAAAAAATTATTCGAAATCTCGCCAGCCTCACGTTTCAGGGGATCCCTGTCAGTCGGTCTACATATTTAATCACTCAACCTTTTTGTACTTTGTAATCCCTTGGTCACTTAAGTATTACAATAACGTGGTCTTTTTATAGGTAGTGAATTAAAACCATTACTCAAAGCTGTAGTTAGCTCACCCTGAGAGCTTTTAGAGAGTAACACTTCTCCTAGTTCACTCTAATGATGCTACCATGGATTATAGTGAAGTTATTGATTATCTATCAGAGATAGATAACTTCCTCTGAGGTTAATGAGGAGTTGTATGACCTGGTTAGCTTGTGCGCCCCTGATCTTTGTTGAGGTGTGCTCCCGTGTCCTGATGAATATGGACTCCTTGACGCCCCTAGCCTCCGAACCAGTTTCCTTATCCAATATACAACTTGTTAGGTCTTGGGCCAGATAGGTTGATCGGTATCCATCAGGAGTGGCCCAAAGCGGTGTGGGTATTCAAACTTACTCAGAAACATCCTCTATAAATAATTTTGCATGATGGCCCCATTCCACTAGTTGAGCCATAGCTTGGTATTTTAGAAGGAATTCTTTCATGGATAAATGCTAACATGAGGTTGTTTGACAATGGACAACCACTAGAACTCAAATCCATTCATTTTTGAAATTAAACCTAATTGTAAGGAAATCCAAAAATGGCCGACATTTTCGTAAATTGGAGATAATTTGACTTGACAGGCATTTGGTCAAGTATCACATGGAATGGTTGAATCTTACACTTAAGTTTACACTTACACTTATTGCCACTAATTATTATAATCATGTATGTATGCAAGAATTTCAAGGGGGACAACTTGAGCATGCTAATTGCATAAACAAAGTGGCTGCCGTTGGAATTGCGCCTGAACTAGTTGCGGCCATATTCTGACTCATAGAAGAAATATTTTAGGTACAAAACTCCCCACAAAAACGCTTAAAAATGAGAGGTTGATTAAACACAACCAAAATGAATCATAATCCATCTCTTTAAATAATCTCAATTTGATATCCAAATGGTTCGCCATGATGACAAATTAGCATTTCTGTTGACTTGGTTGCTTTGATTGTAGCAGAACTTGAATCATGGGCGCGTTTTTTAAGTGTTAATGTATTTACATCGGAATAAATGGTGTCTTATACATAGTTTGCAAGCACCTCATTTGCATATAGAATATTTGAGGGTCCATTCTTGTACTACAATGGTTTTAAGTAGTTTTTATTTCAATCATGATAAGAAATGCGGAATTTTTGGCCATCAATACATTTATTTTACCACCGCATTATAAAAACTATTCACCCCAATAATAAAGGTTTCTCATTTTTATAGGTATTTTTCATTCTAGTCCTCTGTATTTGCCTGTCTGTCTGTCCTCGTCCCCATAATCATAAGAACTGTCCAATTAATGACATCACTTTTCATGTTCCGTTTGCACACGTCGATACCTTGCACAAATCGGTACAGGACATCCCATTAGCCATCCATAGCACAGTTTGGCAATTTGCACACTCTTGGGCAATTATTAATAAGGGGTCTAAGAGTCTGTAGCAGGTTTGCCATTCATCCACTTGATGGACCAAATTACCATCAGGAAGTGCAATCAATCCATGACCATTGGGGCTTGTGAAGTGTCTGGAGAGGCGTCTACAGTTACCATTAGTTTGCACCCTCTGCATGAAGGGTTTATAGCAGTCCTCACATGGAGGAAGCAGGGCAGATAAGTGTGGCTTTCTTTGCTCTCTAAACAATTATACCGCAAGTTTTCATCTTTGATGGGTGACTTGGCTACATACTAACAACAAAATTTTTGAAGTTGCAAAGAAGTTCATCAGCCAGTAAGCAAACTATGACGAGAGAGAGGGGGGAGGGGAGAGAGAGAGATGCCACTTTGTAGAGATTTGTGCATTTCGCCTCGAGGAAGTATCAGCTCTAAACAAGCTCGCAAGAGAGACCGAAACACCCCTTTTTCTGCATACCCCCCATACGAACCCAAGTTTGAATCAGTTGAACTGACCCTCAGCCTGGCCTTCAACAATGAATTAGCTGCCATATGTTTATTGAAGTGTGGACCCAAACAAGAAGCGTACATTCCAAGGCATCGCATTTGCTTGCCAATTTGGTAGTTATATTTTATGTGTTGGTATAGTGTACGTAAAAAAATCCTCAAATCCCCACGTTTACAAACTTCAAAAAGGTCAAATGTCGTGAACTAGATCACCCATCAAAGACGTGAACAATTGGCCAGCTTCCTCCATATGAGGACTGTGCTGACCTTTATGCGAGAGATGTTCCCTTGTCTGTGGCTCTGTTCCACAACCACAGGTAAGTGTCCTGGAATGCTTCCAGGTTGCCCACTTCTGCAAAGAAAACCTTAGATCGGCCTGATACTTAGTCTAAATCTGTTGAAACATGCGCCATTCAGTCCACGAGGAGTCAGATCCATGTGGAAGATGCTCATCAAGTTCAATACAAATAGTTTTTACTTGGTTGATTAGCAAGTATTTCTGCCACAATGCAACTCTCTTACGCTCCTTAGCGAATGATTCAAAAGGTTGGACATTGCTTAAGAAACTCTCTCTAGGAATTAACTTAAGGTGGTTGGCAGCTGGTCTCTGCCCGGACATAGAGTGCTTCATATTAGAGACTGACAGCTACGCTCTTGCCTGCTCCGCTACACTATGACAGATGTTCTGATGGGGCAATTCCGCTTAAATTTTATAAACGTTCTCCGTTGGTGGTGGACGAAGACATTCTTATGATAAGCCGGAAGGAGCTCATTTAATGCTGGTCAAGCTTATTGCAATGGTGTTGATCTTTCCCATACAAGGATGGTGCTCAAACAATGGGCAGACCAAGAGATGTTCCACTTGTCTGTGGTGCTGTTCCACAGCACACGGTAGTGTCCTGTTCTGATTCCAGGTAGCCCCGCTTCTTCAAGGAAACCTTAGATTGCCCAATTCTGGTTCTCAATCTGTTGGTGCATCGCCATTCAGCCCTGGGGAGGATGCTCCAGGTGGAAGAATGATTATCACCAGTTTCAATAAACAAGGGATGTTATGGTTGATGGCAAGTCTTTTCTGTTTTCCACAAGGCGACTCTCTAAACCCCTTAGAGACTGATTTACAACTCTGTCTGGATTTAGGCGGTTGGCAGGGCAGGGCTCTATCCGGGACCCATTAGTGTGCTTCACATTAGATCCTGGCAGCTACGCTTTGCATTGCTCGCTACACTACTAAACTGTGTCGGAGCAATTCCGCTGGCGTGTATACGTTACTCCATGATGTATTGGTTATCATACTTACTCTTAGTCTTCTTGATGTGGGTCTTATAAGAAAGCGTTTTTGCGGTCCCAAACTCCTCGGTAGATAGGGGTTATCGCAGTGCTCCAGGGGTTTCCAGAGCAGGTCACTTTAAGCTGACGTTTGGCTACATGGTTTTGCTAAGATGGAAAGCACACACCTGTCTCTTGGACGGATTTGAGTAGGTGGTTTCCTTGTAGTAATTAGGAGTTCATCCAGAGCTTTGGAGAGTGTCTCTTCAACAAGTGTGAAGTATGCATCTTGTACACTAATTCCAAGATGTCTGCATAGATAAACGCTAGGTCCTGCACTCCTATTTGGCGTGTTATGATGTTGAACATGAGGTGCGAGCACACTCCCTTGGGGTAGTCCATTCTTGAGCCTACTCATCAGCTCTTCTTCGCTCCTAGCTGAGACAAGAACATCCTGTTTCCAAGCTACAACAGCTTAATGGTGGCGTAGTCGTCAGAAGCCTGGATTGGCAAATACTTGTAATGAGAACTTTGTGATTTTTTCAATAGTTTGTATAATGCATGTATTCTATGTATTGTTTACTAGATAACGGATTGATAGCGATATTCCTAATGACTGGCAACAATGGTAATTCATGGGCCCAAAATGTGCATAAAAATATGAAAATACTACTGAAACACACTATACTTGTAGTGCAAGGAATGGATCCTCAGATATTCTGTATTAAAATAGTTGGTTTAAACTGTATAAGTGAGGTAGAAGTATTTTTTTTGTCAGATCTCTGAGCAATTTCCATAACCCCAGGAAGGGTCCACTCTGATTTTTTTTACTTTTTTTATTATTTTCATGTTGTTAAACCAACAATTCGACATATGAATTCAATTGTGCAATAGATTACCACTTAAACTGCCCATGATTGAAACTGGCCACCATTTAAAAAGCAACCTAAATGCTTCTTCTTGCTTATCGTGTCCAAACACTGAGGTTCTCCAATATAATCCAGCCAGAGATGGGTACAACGCTGGCTGCTTCACTGATTCCGCAAGGTCCTTGTTTTGGCATTGTGCTCCAGCGTGGGCAGACTAATAGATGTTCCATTGTCTTGGTGGCTGTTCCACAGTCACAGTTAGTGATCTGCTTCCAGGTAGCCCCACTTCTTCAAAGAACCTTAGATCGGCCAATTCTGGTTCTCAATCTTTAGGGAGGCATCGCATTCAAGCCCATGAGGAGTCAGCTCCACGTGTGATGCATCACCAGGTTCGATACCAACGGATGTTACTTGGTTGATGGCAGGCTTTCTTGCCACAAGGCGGCTCTCTTATGCTCCTTAGAGACGTTTCAAGAGGTTGGACTTTGCTTACAAATCTCTCTCTGGATTTAATGCGGTTGGCAGCAGGTATCTGTCAGACAGGGGGTGCGTCACCTTTATATTTGTCAGCTACGCTCTTGCATGCTCGCTCGCTACGACGAATGTCCTGGTGGAGCAATTCCTGCTAGATGTATAAGTTTTCCGTAGATGTTGGCCGGTTTCCATTTCGTCCTTGTTGAAGGGGCGAGTGAACCAGGGTCACCACTAAAACCTCTTATGGTCTAGTTTGCATCTTCTTGGGTTTCTGTTGCTGCACTTGCAATTTAAAAAGCAGTTGGTGGGCAACTTGTTTTGGGTGTGGCCTTTGGCTGCTGTGGAGGTTCTGTTGGATCCCCTCGGAGCTTTCGGTGGGTAGACCATGCTTTCTTGCCTGTTATGGTCATATCGGTGGCATTCAATTTAAAGTAATGCCAGGGTTTTGATCTTTTCCTTGGAGATTCATCTGCCGAAAACTTCCTCACCTTTATCAGTTGTTTCAGCCGAAAAAGGATCACTTCAAACATGTGGATATTTGATATTCTCTAGCGCATTCCTTTGAAAGTCCTGGTAAATATTCCGTCCTACAGCCTCTGGGTATGAATCTCCGCGGGCAGATTCAAAAAGGGTCATCATTGAATCCTTGCCAGTCTGGTTTCCTGTAGTAAAGCGGCGCTATAAGCACTTTGATTGGTCTTACTGCACGTTGACTTGGATACCGATTGGTCGATGTTGAGTTTGTGGAACAGGATCCAGACAATCTTGCTACACAGGTTAGAGATGTTTTTTGCTAACAATAGCTAGATCAGGGTGTGTAACCTCTCTTCTCAGCGGGCGCTTTGAATGATGGTGGCAGCTTATAGTCGTGAAGGAGACGTATATTTGACTGTCGATCCATTCTTCGACAGCTGTCGTCCTTTGTTATTTCATTGTAGCCCCATTGGGTACTATGGCTGTTGAAGTCCGCCAATGAGAAGTGAGGTTTGGGAATTCCCAGGGTTTGAGTTGAGGTGCTTGAAGTCTACTTATGGCGGTTTTTAGACAGATGTAACTCTGACAGAGCTAAGCTAAATGGCGAGGCTTCGAGTTTGTCATCATCATACCATCCGAGGTTGCTTCTACCATGGTGCCTGTTCTCACAATATAACACTCAGTATTGCGATGTGGTCGCCGGTGCAAGGCCTTCCTGGATGGTTGGACGGTGTTGGTTGATTCCTCTGTGGGTTCCTGCAGACATAGAAATCGCACTAGGAGATTGTTACACCTAAGTGCTGAAATGTTAGGTAACAATGGCGTATTTTTAGGATATTATGCAAAGTTTATTAAAATATATGGCCATGAATTCATTTTGATTGTTATTAATCACACACCTCATTTTAGGCATTTTTGAACCTAAAATAGTTGGTTTAAACTGTATAAGTGAGGTAGAAGTATTTTTTTTGTCAGATCTCTGAGCAATTTCCATAACCCCAGGAAGGGTCCACTCTGATTTTTTTTACTTTTTTTATTATTTTCATGTTGTTAAACCAACAATTCGACATATGAATTCAATTGTGCAATAGATTACCACTTAAACTGCCCATGATTGAAACTGGCCCACCATTTAAAAAGCAACCTAAATGCTTCTTCTTGCTTATCGTGTCCAAACACTGAGGTTCTCCAATATAATCCAGCCAGAGATGGGTACAACGCTGGCTGCTTCACTGATTCCGCAAGGTCCTTGTTTTGGCATTGTGCTCCAGCGTGGGCAGACTAATAGATGTTCCATTGTCTTGGTGGCTGTTCCACAGTCACAGTTAGTGATCTGCTTCCAGGTAGCCCCACTTCTTCAAAGAACCTTAGATCGGCCAATTCTGGTTCTCAATCTTTAGGGAGGCATCGCATTCAAGCCCATGAGGAGTCAGCTCCACGTGTGATGCATCACCAGGTTCGATACCAACGGATGTTACTTGGTTGATGGCAGGCTTTCTTGCCACAAGGCGGCTCTCTTATGCTCCTTAGAGACGTTTCAAGAGGTTGGACTTTGCTTACAAATCTCTCTCTGGATTTAATGCGGTTGGCAGCAGGTATCTGTCAGACAGGGGGTGCGTCACCTTTATATTTGTCAGCTACGCTCTTGCATGCTCGCTCGCTACGACGAATGTCCTGGTGGAGCAATTCCTGCTAGATGTATAAGTTTTCCGTAGATGTTGGCCGGTTTCCATTTCGTCCTTGTTGAAGGGGCGAGTGAACCAGGGTCACCACTAAAACCTCTTATGGTCTAGTTTGCATCTTCTTGGGTTTCTGTTGCTGCACTTGCAATTTAAAAAGCAGTTGGTGGGCAACTTGTTTTGGGTGTGGCCTTTGGCTGCTGTGGAGGTTCTGTTGGATCCCCTCGGAGCTTTCGGTGGGTAGACCATGCTTTCTTGCCTGTTATGGTCATATCGGTGGCATTCAATTTAAAGTAATGCCAGGGTTTTGATCTTTTCCTTGGAGATTCATCTGCCGAAAACTTCCTCACCTTTATCAGTTGTTTCAGCCGAAAAAGGATCACTTCAAACATGTGGATATTTGATATTCTCTAGCGCATTCCTTTGAAAGTCCTGGTAAATATTCCGTCCTACAGCCTCTGGGTATGAATCTCCGCGGGCAGATTCAAAAAGGGTCATCATTGAATCCTTGCCAGTCTGGTTTCCTGTAGTAAAGCGGCGCTATAAGCACTTTGATTGGTCTTACTGCACGTTGACTTGGATACCGATTGGTCGATGTTGAGTTTGTGGAACAGGATCCAGACAATCTTGCTACACAGGTTAGAGATGTTTTTTGCTAACAATAGCTAGATCAGGGTGTGTAACCTCTCTTCTCAGCGGGCGCTTTGAATGATGGTGGCAGCTTATAGTCGTGAAGGAGACGTATATTTGACTGTCGATCCATTCTTCGACAGCTGTCGTCCTTTGTTATTTCATTGTAGCCCCATTGGGTACTATGGCTGTTGAAGTCCGCCAATGAGAAGTGAGGTTTGGGAATTCCCAGGGTTTGAGTTGAGGTGCTTGAAGTCTACTTATGGCGGTTTTTAGACAGATGTAACTCTGACAGAGCTAAGCTAAATGGCGAGGCTTCGAGTTTGTCATCATCATACCATCCGAGGTTGCTTCTACCATGGTGCCTGTTCTCACAATATAACACTCAGTATTGCGATGTGGTCGCCGGTGCAAGGCCTTCCTGGATGGTTGGACGGTGTTGGTTGATTCCTCTGTGGGTTCCTGCAGACATAGAAATCGCACTAGGAGATTGTTACACCTAAGTGCTGAAATGTTAGGTAACAATGGCGTATTTTTAGGATATTATGCAAAGTTTATTAAAATATATGGCCATGAATTCATTTTGATTGTTATTAATCACACACCTCATTTTAGGCATTTTTGAACCTAAAATAGTTCTTCAACGAGTCTGGATATAGCTGAAACTAGTTATGGCGCAATTTCAATGCGGCCCATTTTGTGATTCAAATTTACTTGCTTAAGTTGTCCCCTTGGAATCTGGCATACATACATTTAACATGTATAGTTTATTTGATCACTAGTGTAATTATAATCTTTAGAGTAGTGTAAAGTTCAGCCATATGATACCTTGAATGTTGATGTCAAATTATTCTCCTCAAAATTTACGAACATGAGGGCGGCCATTTTTGGATATGCAATTAGGTTTATTAAGAAGTTATGTATGTGACTTCTGTTGGTTTCCCTTATCAACTCCATGTTAAATTTTTGTACCAAAATAATCTTCTACAAAGGGTATTTCTGGGAGAAACCATTATGGAGCACCTTGGAATGGGCGGCCATTTTTTGTTATGCAAATTACATCTTATCACTACTTTGGAACGTCATATCATGCAAAATTAATTTAAGTTTTACGTGTCTTACCAAGATTGGTAGCGACTCTCGTGTGGCGCCTCTATTGTAGCCATATGCCAAATATCTCTCTTTGTCCCAAGCAACTAAGTCGCTTCTGTCTGTTCCCAAGTCATGCGATGACATGCTTTTTGATGATCTCCACAGGCGAGTGGGCGTGCTAGAATCTGCGGTGTTCGGCAGTTCTGGTGTTCAGTGGGATAGCTGATTCCTCAATATGACCCATTGCCGTCCATTGCAACCTACCATTCCCCAGCATTGTCCTGGGGGGATTTTGTCCTTGGGTGCAACCAAAGCTTATCTCAGAAGACATTCATATTGTTTGGTGGTGGTAAGACAAGCAACTAGAAGCTCAATCAATCAATCACACATTTTGAGGGCGTTCTTGGTGGGTGCAGTCGTTTTTCCAATGATCTTGTCTTCACTTCTATGATACGTGTGCGTTCCTCTTGCATTAAAGTACGGACAACCGAGAGTTTATGGTGGAGTGGATGGTGGACATCAAATCATATATTCATAGTGCTATTGGTGTTTAGGCTTGTGATACACAGTAACTCTTGATATAGCCAGCTGGTTTGCGCTGCATGGGCCGTTTGCTGCTATCTTTCTCTCCCCTTCATCAGTGAACTGAATAGCTGAATTTGACACTGGTTATATGTTGGGTAACTCCAGTACAGGTGCCATGCGCACGCTTGAGAACTTACCAGTGCTGTCATCTACGTAGCGTCCCCCCAAAGAAAACCTACAGGTGACTGTGTACATAGATGTCGGGTCAGTTCTGTTTTTCATCTTTCAATCTGCTACTGTAGCGCGTAGACAGTAACAAACCATGCCTACGTGCAGGCTGTGAATTGTTGAGGCTGTTGTTATCCAAGCTGTAGGACTTCCTTTCCGGAGTGGTGGAGCGTGGTAGTCGGTAGTTATGTTAATACCTGTCTTTCTAAGCACTTCCGAGCCGGACTCTGTCCTTACACTGCTGGAGAACAGTGCGGTTATAGTTAAGTTGCTGTTTTCCCTGTAGGGCTAGAATTTTAGCTTAAGGTTTTATGTCATGTTGTTCCACCAGTTGGGGTTTATTGCTTTTGGGGATCTTGTAGCTTCAATGGTTTTTCCTCCTACGCAACGTGGGCAGCAGCCATTGTTGTACTGTGCAGGCAGAGCGGAGGAGCAACCAGATGATGTGGGTCAACGTAGATGAAATGGAGCAAGGTACCTGGCATCAGGTAAAACGTCCATTTCTAGGAGGGACAAGTATGCGAGGAAGCAGACGTGGCTCCTCTACTACGGCGTGGAAAGTACCTTGGCCCATACCACTAACCCCTCTATGGGCTTTTGTATGGCACATTACCCTAATCTTTTTAGCGGGCGCTGGGCTGGACAGTGCGTGCCCTCCACTTCCACAGATTTGGGGGGCAGTGCCATGGGGCAGGCACTGGGTACCGCCTTAGCGTCCCCTTGGAACGGTATTCGCACGAGCTTGGGTAAATGGCCTTTGGTTGGTCCAGCCAGATCTAGGTTGACAACAAAGCGGAGGACTCAACGACATATTGAGCAACGGTTTGATGTCAACTCCAGCAGGCGAATGATCCCTCTTAGTGGACATCGGCTGGTGGTACTTGTCAAGTAAGCTGACATTGCTGGTGAGGAAGGACCTGGGCTCCCACCTCACTATTAGCCCTTGGAAACCTTCATGATGTCGAATCTCTTAGAAGGGGCAGCCGCCAGCCCAGCAAACCAAGGTGGTTCCTCTGGCTCCGGAGGGGAAAGGAACGGGCAACCTCCCTATCCTTCACCGCTACATGACACTTCGAATGGAGCTGACAGGATGGTAAGAGGAAGGGATCTTAAATTACGTGATGTAACCAGATTTGGTACATGGAATGTCAGAACCACGCTCCAGACAGGAAACCTTAAACTTCTAATTAGAGAGCTTGACCGATGCAAAGTTCATCTGCTTGGAATTTTTGAGATGCGATGGTCAGGTAAAGGCCATTTTACAACCAACTCAAATTGTGTGGTCTACTACTCTGGGAATGAGAAAGGAGGAACCAATGGTGTAGCATTCACCGCAAACCAACATATCAGTAAACATGTGCTTGGCTACAACCCTGTGAGTGATCGTATTATAACCACCCGGCTCCAGGCCAACCCCACCAATGTTAGTGTGGTGCAAGTTTATGCACCAACCTCTACTGCATCCGATGAAGAGATAGACAACTTTTACTGCAAACTTCAGGGCGTTTTGGACAAACTTCCAAAGAATGACCTTGTGCTTGTACTAGGTGACTTCAATGCAAAAATTGGTAAAGGAATCCAATTGGAGGAAGAGACTAAAGTTATTCGTCAGTATGGACTCGGAGAAAGGAATGAAAGGGGCAACCTGCTTCTAGGGGTTTGCATTGGCAATGATTTATTCATCTCAAACACCATGTTTCAGCAGCACCCGAGACGTCTCTATAGGTGGTCAAGTCCAGGCGACAGAACTCGTAACCAAATCGATTTCGTCCTAGTAAAGAGGCGATGGAAGTCATCAGTTAAAACTGCCAAGACGTTACGTGGGGCAGATATAGGAAGCGACCATCAACATCTTATAGCAGATGTCCGCCTCAAACTGAAAAGGATTCCTACCAATCGGAAAGTGCAGAGGTTTGATCTACAGAACTTGATGCCTCAATACAACATTGAGACCAACAACAGTTTGAAACTCTGATGATCAGTGCATAAGAGATGACTCAGATTAACTATCCGGGTGGAACATCAAGAAACACCTAACCGGGCCACTGTAAAGAAACACATTCCATCCACTTAGCAAAGACATCTCCATGCTTACCCAGAATATTGAATCTGCTGAAGAATCTGCTTAAAACATAATGGCACGTTTTTTTGAAGAGTGCCTAATTTTCAAAGTTGTATTCTGGCACAGTAACTTTGGTAATTGTCTAGAACTATACCTGCGAACAAGAATGCTAAGAACTGCGTATTTATCATAAAATAGACGATTTGATTAACGGCATCGCTGGAAAGGCTCGTTTATGTACCGTCCATTATGAAATAGAACCACCTTTAGAAGATTATCTCTAACTTGACTTCCTGAAACCATAAACAACTAATGATGCAGCGTAGACACGTCATGAGCCTATTTCCAGACTCATTTCATTCACATTGGAAAGGCCGTTTTCCAGCAGCCGTTGAATTATGATCGGGATCGCCGTAATAATTATTCTATTCAAATCCTTCGTTTTTTGACACATTGACATTTTCTGAGCTTAACATTGCCAGGTATAGTTTTTTTTTACTACCAGTTACCAAGGCAACCGTGTAGTAATCATCATTTTTTTTTAAAAAATTGGGGGCGCTCTCAAAACTGTGCTAATATTGGCTTTAAAGAAGCAGGTCTAAGGCATAGTAACCTGTACGCGAAAGCTAGCTATCTGATGAGCTTCAGCAAACAGTCAAGAAGAACAAGACAACCTCTTACTCAATATCAAGGAGATTGAAGACCACCGCTCTAAGAATAATAGCAGGCATCTCTGTCAAATGTGTGAAAGATCTCAACACCACATATGCACATCAAACTGGCTTTTTTAAAGAGATGATGATGTTACTGTGTCTGACTGACGAAGTGAGGAAATAAGGAAAGCTGGAAGAATTACTCACCTACGCGAGGTGGCTCTTTCCCTTCAAAGGAAGGGACACTAGTATACAACATTGCGGTCCGGAACAAGAACCAGAAACAATTCTACTCTCTCTCGGAGGTCCCAAAATGGCCATACGGAAGCTTCAGAATAACTATGCAAACCTGGGGGAGAACTGAGATTCCGGGCAGAGCTTTCTGAAAAACAGAGAAGCTGCGCTGGTGTACAAAAAACCTGTTGACACAACTCTGCAATAAATTATGGCAATCATACATCTGGTCAGACGATTGGAAAAACGTTCAGTTTTCTCGTTTCCTCATCAAACTAGTGTCCGACGAAGGGTATTTAAGTTAGTGGTAAAAGCAATAGAACAATTGCACTTATTCCACATTTATAACCACAAATCTTGTTGCCATCATTAATGAAGAGGCTTCAAAGCAGTATCGTGAAAGAGAATACCACTAAACCACTAGACATGCTGGCTTACAGGAAAGGCAGAGGCACCAGGGACCATATTTGCCTACCTCAGACATCTCATTGAGAAATGCAAGGAATTCAACAGAAAGCATACCTTTGTTTTCAAAATTGATTAGCCAAGGCCATTTGACTTTGTCAATATGAGCTCTGTGGACTGCACTGTTTGCAATGGAGTCCCAGCAAATTTGGGTCAAATCATCCAAAGTTTATACGACGGGTCAGGTAGATTGTGTTCGAACTGAAAAGTGGAATACTTATTGGTCCGTCTTGGCCAGGAGTACGCATTGGATCCTCCTCTCTCGCAACGTTGATTCAACTTATATGCTGAATAGCCTCATGAGACGTGGTCCGTTGTGACGTGGGAATGGCGGAATTCCTATTGGAGGATGGAGACCTCCAAGCAATGTCCCGATATGCAGATGACATCACCCATGTTCCTATCCTACATCCGATGAATGAGCTGAGTATACCCCCTTGATATAGTAAAGCTGAAGTGAAATCAAAGGATTCCTACTACTAAAATATTAGCCAAAACCAAGATCATAATCTTGCCTAAAGATGCCTCTCGTAGTGGATGGAAAGGAAGTGGAAAGGGTTACTCAATTTCCAACTTCCCCTGGTGGCCCTATCGCACTCAGATGGGCGGCTGTGGTTTGAAATCAGAAAGCGCTTAATTAACAATGGCTAGATCTTCAATGGCTAGCTTCCCAAAAATATGGGCTATATTATATAGAAACTCGAGAAACTGGCGAGCACAGAATTAAAAAAAGACGCAAAATACCCGGACTCGAACCCGGAACCTCTCGCTTTCTAGGCGTGAGAGATACCACTGGGCCACAGAGGACTGTGTTATTGTGGATACCAGTGAACGAGCACTAATGTATTTCAGTCTTTATTTCAGAGTTTCAAGCGGCCATAATTATATTTGTTATACTATAGAATGGGAGGGCCTTATATGCATGATTCTAGCAGAATCTATGACGAAGCGAAACTCAATTCAATGCACGCGAGGATCAAGTAAATGATACAACCCGAGAAAGTAAATTAATGTAAAAAATTTAAAAGTAAAAATATGGGCTGATAGAGGAATCACAAAGGCAACAAAAACTCGCTTCGTTCGTGCACTCATCTTCCCAGTTGCAACCTACGACTGTGAATCCTGGACACTCACGAAAGCAGATTGTAAAAGGATTCATGCCTTTGAGCTCTGGTGCTGGCGCAGAATGCTCAGAATATCCTGGACTGCGAAAAGAACCAACAACAGTGTGCTGCAGGAAATTGGAGAAAAAGACCGTCTGCTGGATCATGTAAACCGCCAAACACTAAGTTACTTTGGTCATATTGCAAGACGGGAGGGTAACTGCCTTGAAAAGGTCATCCTTCACGGAAGATTGAAAGAAGGAGGAAACGTGGGAGGCCACGGACACGGTGGATCGACAGGATTAAAACTCTTGTTGGACAATCTCTTCCATCAGTGTATGCTTTGGCAGCAGACAGACAGAGATGGCATGTCATCACGAAGGTCGCGACCTGTCAGTCGTGCCGGAACCGTACAACAACAACAACAGGTGACGACTGGATGGCTTTCTCCTCAAATACTTCATGAAAAATACTTCATGAAAAGGTTAGCTGCTAATTGACTGCAAGGCGATCCCATAGCAGCGCCCTCTATCTATTGGTACACCTGGATTTTAAAGGTGAAATAGGTAGTTGTGAGGACAAACCTGAGAAGTTCTACAATTTGGTCTGGGTTCATGTTGCATCTCTCGTGCAAAGTACTGTCATTATTGAGTTGTTCCTAATCACTTCCAGGGCTTCATTAACTGGGACAATTCCTCATCGTCGTCCAGCTTAATTATTTGGTCTTTATTGTTTTTCTAGGTTTTTGCATCTCTGACGTCACACCTGAATTTGTTTCACTTCTTTTTTTGCATGGAATGTTGGAGTAATCAACTTCTGTTTCATACCAAACACATTCTATAAGCAGTTAGCTATTGCTGTAAACGCGGATTTTTTTTCATTAGTTTACTGCATTTATAAGTTCATCGTGAAGTCAATGAATGAAGTATTTTTGAGTCCATGAATCTGTATTTGCCTTATCTGGTTTGGCTCTCGTGTGTTGGTGCAGGGTTTCCGACTCTCAGCGTAGCGCCACGAGCATGCGGGGATGTAAAGCTCAAGAATCAAATATTCTGCTTCCATTATAAAAATTGAAGAACAACTTACAATTATATTATTGTCATAATAGATTATGTGATGAAAATTGATATAAACAACAAAAGTAAGTTCCGTATCCTTCCTTTTGAAGAAATATATTTGAGTGTAAGTGGGGCGGCCATATATAAAGAAATGGCTGCACAAGATATTTTTAAAAAGTATATACGCAAACTTAATTGGAAATTACCTATATTTTGCAACACCCTAAAAAATACAGAATCGCATCCATAGCAAGTCTGTGTTAACGTATAATAAAATTAGTTTTTCAAGTGGATTATGTTAAGTGCAAGGCTCAGAATTTTTCATCATTTGGACAATTTTTGCTTATTTTGAAAACAAAATGATTTGCCCCTAAGCCCAATAATAAATTCAACTTTAAATGGCAAGTTTGTTGTTGTCTCGTGATCCTTCACATGTGTTATAAATTTTGCCCAATTTTCTTTTCGTTCGGAAAGTTGGATTTCCGTTTTTTGGTCCCACTAACTGCTACCGGAGTAAAACCCCCTTGCTCACTTCTCTTTGATGTCGATTAAAAGTGGTACCAAACACTAATTACATTTTTACAATTGCATTTGCACTTATTACCAATATGAACCGGAAGAATGAACATATTTTTGTGTCATTTAAATAGTAATTTCTTTAAAAAAATAATGTGTTTTTAAAAGTTTTTCAATTTTGCAAATGAAGTACTTTATTTTGTTTATCTATGTATTTATTTCTTGTTTTACCAGGTTTGATCACCATGCTCGTGATTCCGTTCCTGTTCCTCAATCGGGGCAATTTCCACTAGAGCGAGGCATTTATAAGATTTCCTGAAGTGATGACTCGTTTGCCGCGAGAAGCCTTCCTCAGACAATGCGCCATAATAGATGGCGTGGCAGAATTAACCCGGTGGAGTGTAGGGTGTACTACAAAGATGCCAAATCTACTACATCGAACCAAATCCTATGACGATCAATATGGCCAATTTCGAACGATTTCAACATAGCGCCCGAGACGGGGCTTCATTCGATTTGTAAAAGCATCTTTGGACGGAAAACTCAAAGACCGTCTATGACGGGAGAGATATATAAGCCAGGTATGGCGCAGTATAGAGAGAACATCATATTAATGAGAAACATGATACATATCCAAACTGCTCGTTAATGTGTTTAAGGTAAAACTGCGGGCATTCTTACTAACATACTTACGGACTAACATGCTCTTGTTTACTCTTAAAATATGGTATAATAGGTCACATCCGTAGTACAGTTTTTCTTTTTGTAGCGGCAATCATCATGCCGTTGACTA
This sequence comes from Ophioderma brevispina, assembly GCA_023653785.1. NCBI lineage: Eukaryota > Metazoa > Echinodermata > Ophiuroidea > Amphilepidida > Ophiodermatidae > Ophioderma > Ophioderma brevispina. The sequence continues at coordinate 49,773 of JAMKCH010011633.1, forward strand.
AACGCAACCATAGCGCAGAAAATACACCTCTGGCCACAAAAAGTATCTCGGCATGTTTTTCGTTCAAATTGTGCCAAAGTCAGACCATTTTGAAAGTTTTCGAAATAAACATTTTGTTTGCCTAGGTCTTGCTCTTGGCATTACCACCTCGCTGTAAAAAAACCGTTGCAGAAATGGCTGCGATAGAACTCCCGAAAGACGCAAACCCCAAAACCAACAGTTCCAGTTCTTTGACTCTTTTTCATGGGCATTGCAGTGTAACTGGGACACGAACACATGTTACCATCAATCATATTGCAGAGGCTTCCTCGCTCATTATCGGAAAACCCTCTTTGTGTAAAATTAATACACACGTATTATTGCGCTTTACCACACAGTTAACCATTAAAAATCCGAAAACGCAAACTTGTTTGGGGGTTTGGTCTTTCGGGTGGTCCTCTCTCAGCCATTTTTTCACACCTTTTTTACAAGCGAGGTGTTATAAATGAAAGAGCAATGACCTGGGCAAACAAAATGTATATTTCGAAATCCTTCAAAATGGTCTACTTTGGCACAATACTGATCGAAAAACATGTCCGAGAATACGTTTTGTGCCAGGTGTATTGTGTTACATTCGTCATTCTAACCTCAGAATTCCATAGAAGATAGAAACGGACTATTTCCAAGCTTTGGCACTTTATCTAACCATCAAGTTTTTAAAATGCACTATATTAATAGGCCACATTGAACTAAATTATGGGATTGGTTAAAGACCCCTTTTACCTCTCCTAAAGTTTAACGTCTCCGCCGCATTAAATATATTCCCATGCGGGTCGTTTGTTTTGCGGTAAGCTACTCTGCCTTCGAACATGCATGATCTTCGTCATATAGATATCGCTAACCAGATGTATTTTCTATAGTATCGTAAATTTTTGTGTCAGAAGATGTTTTGAGTATGTCATCTGTCCTCTGAATTTAGGAGGCTATTCGACCATTTACTTGTTTGTTTTGTTTTTAGTGTTTTTTGTTTGTGTGGGATTCTGTGTTTTTGTTGTTGTATTTGCTGTTTCTGCACGCACTCTAAACAAATATCAACTCCTCTAGACTATTTTCTCAATATACAAGGGGAGTATATTTTGGCTATCGACGCCGTTGCCTAAAATTTAATTTTTTTAAATGGGTGTCCTTATCCATACACCGTGGAATACTTGAATTTGATCTTCGAACAGGACTAGCGCCTGTTTCCCACCCGAGGCGTCATCAATGTAAAACAACAAAAATTGCTGATTCCCGCACAGGGTAGGGTTTTTAAAGCACACATAAAGCGAAGGTATCCATACTTTGCGTTACTTTACTTATTATACCCATTCATTGATATCATTTCCCAAATCACGACACAAGTATCTACTTACGTACAATCCGTGCCAGCAATTTCCAGTGTATCTCACCTATACTACGTAACATGAATAATGAAAGATTGCTCTAATGAATAACTTCCCCACATTAGAATTTATACATTCTGTAAAAACATAAAACTATCATACTAAAACCGTTCGCAACATGAACCTTCGATTAAAACTTGCGGAACAAAAACCCTTCGAAAAACGGGCTGTACCCCCCACCCCAGGATCCCCCCCCCTTAGTGGAAATACCACCCCTTATTCAGTTTAAGTGTCTACCGCGGGACTGTAGAGTTTGATATACCCCGGAATACAATCGGAAGTGCAGAACAGTTACATACTTAGTAAGGCTTTATTTTTCACATTTCTCGGCGTTTTTTTCACTGTGTGTAAATATGTCCAAAATAAATACTAACCATAGAACAAATATTCAGACCTAATGAAAAGGACCCGATACTGAATTCACTTCCACGAATTTGAAAAAGAATTTGGGTGTTTACATTTTTAAAAAGGATGAGTAACTAATATTAGTTTCCTTGTAAGCGTCACTTCTATCTCTGCAGACTTTTCCGTGGCTGGAATTGCCTTTGAACATCTGCTGCTTTTTACTGTGTTTTTAAGAATGTACATTCAAGTTGTGGAAGGATTTCAGTAGTGTCCACTTCATTATGTCTTAAGAATTTGTATTATGCCGATGTTTTCGCCCCGATCAGAGGAGTGGGGGGCCACCTCTGGCTCGAAAAAGCGTCTACGAATGGGGACCCAATCTGTATAGATCACGCAAACCCCTTTGGGGCGCCCGGGGGTGTACGCATGGAAAAGGTAGGTACCTATGTGCCGCCGATAAGGGTCACATTTTTCACGCCTTAACTATAACAATGGTCATTTTTCCCACAGTCTACTATAAAGAATGGGTCACTTTTTAGGTCAATTGCAACTATATAAAGGGGTCAATTTTTTTCAATTTTTGGTCGCATTTTTACTATGAAAATGGGGTCCATTTTTCGATTTTCGCTAAAATCACAATGAAAATGCGATTTTCTGATTTTTGGAAAGTTAACTATGAAAAAATGGGCCGATTTTGCTAAGCTTACTATGGAATGGTGCGAATTTCAAAGCCAACTAAAAATGGGTTCGAATTCGGAACAAACTATATAAACGGTCCTATTTACTACAATTTGGTCACTCGAAACATTGGGGGTCGATTTTTTACCTGTTGGACGCACACCCGTACCCCGGGCCCCGTAACATTACAAGTTCATTCCTACTTCGCTTACCTGAAAATAAAAATCAGATTTTGTCTGATAAAGGATGGCTGTTTTCGTTGAAGCTCCATGCTATTCCGTTGAAGCTCCATTAAATCCTCATAAGGGTGTACATAGACATCTTTACAATCGTGGAAATTAGCCAATAAAATATCACCTTTTGTATTACTTAGATCTTGTGCTTAAAGTTATTATTTGAATTGCAATGGCGGCTGGCAGGAATGTTTAAAAAACTGGTTCTTATCTTTATTTTCTTTTACTTAGGCACCTGTGGTGGTGCCTCCTATTGAAATATTGAGAGCAAGTTATAATAACGTCCTCCAAATTACCGATGTATTAACCGGAAGACTCGGCTATCCACAACAGCGGCATTGCTGGTCATGGAACTCTAGGTGAGGTACTTTGTAGGAGAAGCGATGCCTTTTAACCCTCGGCATAGGGGAAATTTAAAGCCGGTGTAAAGTTTAGAGTCCGCCAAGCTTCAGAGACCAGTTTACAACGGTAAAGAATAGGGCACTCAATTCAGTTGACCTTTACGAGCACATTAGTTTTCACACGCTTTATTCCGTTGTTGTCTATGGATCCCGGACTGTGGCTCCGCGGCGGACTATGGTTACTTTTCACACCGTGTCATGAATTCCAGTGCCTCAATGACTACGTGTCCCAACCTATTCTTATCTCCAAAGTAGTCTGACTCCCGTGTAAACCTTATCGCAAGTCGTAAAGCCATAACGTTTGGCCGCAAGCGTTTGGAAAAAGTAGCAGAGGTTGCCAGAACTTTCACACAAATTTCAGTGTTGCGGGTTCCCGGCCCATTAAAAATAAAGGATGAATGTCTGTGACGTAATTTAATATAGATCCCTCTCCGCAGGCCATAAAGGCCATAAAAACGTATTTGCTGCAACGCGTTGCGAGGAAAGTAGCAACGCTTGCGCATTCGGCACCGCGTTGGCGACGTCGTCGCAATCAAAATCATGAATTTCTGTGACGTATTTCAAAAATAGACCCACAACCGCGTTGACAGATACTTTGCAACGCGTTTGCAAACCTTCACAACCCGCGTTGCCGAGCTTCATCACGGTGACGATAAAACTACATATATAGATATGAGATAATGTATGCGTTGCAAGCTTCACAACGCGTTGGCAAGGTCCACAAACCCATAAGG